>CAHIKZ030001948.1:362500-503455 GCA_903632075.3 Acanthosepion pharaonis | reverse complement strand
CTGCATTGCTAATGATTTTATTTATAGGAATGCATGGCAAATGAGGAAGAGAGGGATTGTCAGTGGTCAGGAATGAATACAAGCATTACTGATAGAATAGGGCTATTATATGTATAATGGAAATGCATTACTAATGATTTTATCATAGGAATGCATTGAAAAACAGGAAGAAAGGGATTGTCAGTGGTCAGAATGCAATTCAAGACACTGATAGAATAGGCTATTAGTATAATGGAATGCATTTCTAAATGATTTTACTATAGGAATGCATTGGAAAATCAGGAAGAAAGGGATTGTCAATGGTCAGGATGATTTATATATATTATGATTGAATAATGTAAATTATATGCCAATTAAAATGCATAAAATAATGAATTTATTATTTAATTTGTTTTTTTTTGCCAGTGGTATTGTCAGTGGTAAGGAATGAATAAAAATCAATACTGATTTAATATTTTTTTATTAATTTAATGAATGCATTGCTAATGATTTTACCCTGGCCTAAATGCATTGAAAATCATTTAAAAGATTGTTTGGTCAAAAATAAAAAGCAGATGTGTTACTGATAGAAAAGTGCAATTATATGTAAACCATGTAATGCATTGTTTACAATGATTTTAATATAAAATGCATTGCAAATGAGGAAGAAAGGGATTGTCAGTGGTTTTCAAACCATCACTTTATTACTGGATAGAAAACAGCCAATTAAAACAATGTAAATGTATTTAACCTAATGATTTTACTATAAGAATCCACCATCTGAAAAGAAAGGGAAACCAGGGTTTGAATGAATGCAGAGGGATTCAAATTTAGACCTTTATTTTCTGATGGCTTTCAGTTATTGAAGAATGTTTTAAATGAGGAAGAAAGATTATTGTCAATGGTCAGTTTTACTGTAATGATTGAAACCATGTCACTTGAGAAATATGATTCCAAATCGCTACATAAGAGGTCTCATGTTTCAAAACAAGAGCCGAAAACTTCAATATAATCCTTTAAATTAAATTGAGTTGAAAATAAGGCTCCGTTCCATCTTCAAGCGAAATTTTTGTTGGAATAACGTATATCTGAAATTTACTTGTTTTAAAAATTGAAATCAAAATCCCCATGGTAACAGCTAGGGCGAATTGTCTAAATTGGGTAGGCGAGTGTAGGGTGTTAATAATAAGTAGCAGTATAGAGATACTTTCAAGGTGTCAAGTCGGGGAAAGGTGGGGGTGTCAAAAAATGAAACGGAAGATGTATTAAGCCATCGTCTAGTTTGCTTGTCTATGGAATTTATTTATTTATTTTATTTTATTTTATTATGAAATGGAATTGTTATATAAAAAAGAAAAACTTTCGTAACGTTTGTTTTTGACGACTTCATAAAGGGTTATCTTTTATGTAAAAGGTATTTAAACTACTAATTTGGGCTATGGATTATGAAGTGTGTTATATTGTATGCATGTTTGTAGTTAATTATTTCTACTATGAATCTGATGATTGGGTTATTTGTTAAACAAGTTATATAATTTTTTTTAATTTTCAAACCAAAAATTTTGATGATGCCTACAAAAAACCGTTAACTCGTGTCTATTATTTAATAGATTATTATTATTTAGAAGTTTAATAATGTGCAATTTTCGCTCATGGAGGCACAAAGGGCATATCATCCATACTACATTTACATATCTAACCTTGTCAATAATTTTCCATTTAACTTTTTTGTGTCTTTATTTGTTTTCCTTCAAGTGCCAAAAATATTTTGATAGTGAAGTCTGGTTTCTTTTGTTTATATTAAAAGAAAACTTATGCTGCCTCCATCTATCTTTAAAATTATTCTTCATTGGACCCAATGTATATCATTATTTTGTGCTATATTTCTCTGTGGATGAAATATTTTATATATATATATTTATATATATATATATATATATAAATATATAAATAAATATATATATAACTTATATATTTACATATTTTTTCTTCAATTATATATATATTTTAAAAAAAATATATAATAATAAATGGGTATATATTTGTATCAAGATTAGTTTTGATAGTGTTTTTATTTTATGTTAAAATTTCAAATTTAAAAAGCTGGCTGTTTTTTATATTTATATATATATTCGACATGTCTGTGTGTGTGTGTGTATATATATATATAAATGTATATTTATGTTTTTTATATCCTGAAGTGTTTTCCTAAAATAAACAAAAAATTTTTGAATTTTAACGGTCTTAAATTAATATTTTTTTTCAACACTTTTGTTACTAAACCGAAAAATCTTTCTCAGATTTATTTTATTCGGATATATTTTTATAATGATATTAAAAATCTATGGGAATTGATGACAAATCAAATGCTAAAATTAATGGATTTAAAAAAATTAGACAATTTTGACAGTTTGATTATAATGGACCCTTCTTGTTGATGAATATAACCTCCTGTTTTCTTTTATTTTCAAACATTAGATAATACTCCACAAATTAATCGATGAATGAATTAAATTAACAAACAAACTTAAAAGAAAAAAATCAAATTAAGAATTTTTTTTGATTTCAAAAAATTTTCGTAACTTCGGATAATTTCATAATATTTTTTTCTATAAATTTTATATGTAAGAAATAAAATAATGTTTTTTTTCCGTTGTAAATTCTTTTCATAATGTAAATCTTCTATATTGAAATTTGGTTAAATACATTTTATAAAAAATTTGATGTCATATATCGTAATATAATAATTCTGTATTAAAATATTGTTAGATTTTACAGACGTGATTGATTATTAAGCATAAGTATAATATATTGAAAATTAATCTTTAAAAACGGATAATATTTCTAAAAAAAAAAAACTCATACAAAACTACTATCATATTTCTTTTATTTACACCATTTTTTCTGAATCATAAAAAAATGGACTTTAACTATTGTGGAAAAAAAAAATATCCCTCAATAACACTGACTCTGGACATTTAGATCCATTTTTCTTTCAGATAATGTCAATTGGCCATTTCTATTTCTTAGTATCATCATGTTACAACCCTGATAAATGGCTAGCGCATAAAAACGTTTTTTTTTTTTGTTCTTAAAAAAATCGAATAATGGCAGGCATTGACATTTTGATTCTTTAATTTTTTGGTTTTTTTATGTCTGTATATATAATATTATATATATATATATTCTGGATAATTTTCGTATTTTTTCAAGTTATATTTAAAATATTTATTTAAAATATATGGCTATTTTAAAAAAAAAAAAATGAGGCAGGGCATTTTCTGAAATCAGACTATTTTCTTTGGAGCTTTGATATTCTGTTTGAGTCTGAAAACAATTCAAATTTCCAGTTGAAAGTATTTGCATTTATCATAATGGATAAGTCATGGATCTTGATTTCTTAATGAATTTAAATAATTTTCCGCAACATTAATGTTTTTCAGGAATTTACAAAAAAATTTTCTCTTAATTTTATTTTTACATTTATAATTTTTTTTTTAATAATCAATTACAACAAGACCGTAGTATATAATCTGGGTTCACGTTTATTTTAATGTTAATCTGATAGTTCATTTGCTTATAAGGGGAAGATAACAGATTATGTCTATATTTAAACAATTAATATTTTGAATGAATTTTAAAATTTCCTATTGGTGTTATGCTTAATTATATTTTTATCATAAACTGTAATGAAGTATTCTTGGATGAGGTTTAGTATAAATTGATAATAATTTGAGGATAATGTGGGTCATTTTCCGAGGATCCCAACATTTGGTGGGTCCTTGCCGTAACGGACTGCGATGACATGGAACCCCAATCACCAGAAACCGTCCGTCCGTGATGTTCCATGGAAGTAAACAAAGAGCAATGAAAGATGTCGCCATTTGAAAAATGGAATTAGAGAGCATAGTTGAAGGCATTACAAATGAAAATTCCAAAAATTTACTCAAGAATTTAAGCAAATAAACTCCGTTTCCCAGTCTCTTTTCATTTCCAGTTGCCTGGTTACAGAAGAAATGTCTTATACCTTTAATGATTTTTTTAAATAAGTGAATAACCTTGGGTAGTAAAACTCTTTGAATTTGATTATATGAGTTCCAACTTTTTGAACTTCATGGAGACTGGAATTTGACTGTAAACTAATGCAATGATAATGGTTTCCTATTTAATGGCTCTTAAAAAGTTCGGTATTATTGACTGAAGCAGTCATTTTTCGAAAAAATTCTTTACTTCAAACATGAATCATTTTCTGTGCAACTTTAGCGATGGATCGATATATTTTAATTATCATCTATATTCCAGTTTTAACATTTTCCTTAATATTCGCCTTGGAACTCCCTATCAATGGAATATATTTCATCCCTTACTAGGCATAGTCTGACACTTTAAATGGCTGTGGAATTCCTGATTCTGCTTTTTTCCTCTATTGAATTAACCAGCCATTTGTGTGTTTTTTCATCCTGTTCAATTAACCTCGTGCAATGCCATTATCTCCAGTAAAACCTTTCATTAAAATCTATATCCCCAAACAACAGTTAAATAAATGTCCTTCTTCAAATTGGAGTTGAGACTACAAGCAATTACCCAGCAATAGATCTAATCTCCTTCCACTATAAATGGTTGGCAGAAAAGGGTTTTGAAGAATAGCAAAAACACAGATTTTTACTTTTGACACAACGGGCAGCAAAAGTGCGAAGAGCTTTTTTGATACGGCTACATGGAAAACTTAAAGTCATTGTCACAAAATTTCATGAAAAGTTTGTATAAGATTATTCGAAAAATAAAAATTAAAAAAAACGATAAATAAAATGGAACACAATTCTATTCATCCTTTAAAATGAATGATCCTTTCCTTTGTTTTAAAATAAAAAAATTTTGACAACCTGATTTTTCCATTCAATTTTTGAACATATCATATTTCTGAGATAAGGTATTGTAATTATTTATATTATTTACATTGATCACACTGTGTGTATCTGTTGTCAAATTATACCGACGTTCAGGTTGTACGTTCAACCTTCATCAGGATCTGTCTATTTTCTGAGATGATGTATTATAATATATTTAAATATTTACATTGTTCAATACTGTTGTCCTCATCTTTATTCGTGCAAGTTCCGGCCGGTAAACGTCCATAAAAATCTAAATCAAAATGTCTTAAAGTTTTTTTATAATGTATATATAAAGTATTTACAAAAAGGACTTAGTTTCCTTATCGATGTTTTAATATCTGGAAAGTTTCATTGTAAGCTCCGCTACTTCTTCAAATTTGTCTAATTTCTGAGATGAAATCCGTCGTTAATTATGAATTTATATTGTTCAAAACACATTCATCATCTATGAATATATCCAAAAAACATTGATACATATGGGATAGTGGATAAAAATTTACACACAAATTCATCTGTTTTGAGTCAAATTTAATCTGTTTTGAATAGATTTATTATATAATCAACTTATATTTTTTTGTTCAACGATCTTGAGAAAATTCATAGTTTTAATAATCTATCCAGGTGGACGGAATAAAGGGTTCAGTTCATTTTCAATAACCTGAAGAAGGCCGGATCATACAACGGCCGAAACGCCGTTCAATATGGCAATATTTTTACATTATTCCGATTTTGGAGTCCGAATAATGTTTTAATAATAGACTCGTCCATTTCCTAATTGTAGTTTTTCTGTTTTCATAGGCACGAGTTGCCAACTGGGTTGTACGCATTATCGCAAACTACTACCGTATTCGCCATTATTGCATTTAAAATCCGTTCGATTAAACAGTTTCTTTAATCTGTTATTCCATGTTTTCTTTGGGATATGATTAGCCAGAATTCGAGCTTATACGAGTATTGTAACAGTTTCTTTCTTTCTTTTCTTTTTTATTTCTTTCTTTTTCTTTCAAGACTCACTAAAATCTCTCGAATAATTCAAATACTCAATAAAATTATCTATCTATCTATCTATCTATCTATCTATCTATCTTTCTATCTATTAAATATTTAAGACTGTTTCTATCTATTATCACTATCTATCAATCTATTTATCTATCTATCCTTTTATCTATCTATCTGAGTCTTCAGCAAAGGAAAGAGGTTGCAAACTGTCCCAAATTGGGTTGTATAAATAATAATAGCGAATAATATAGTTAAAATGTGGCAATGCGTAAACCCACTTTTAGCGACAAACATTTGGCGACCATTTCTTATGAACAGTGGATTTAATGAAAATTTGTGGCCAATTGAATCTGTATACCCCTATATATATGTAAAAATTAATTCAAAAATATAAAAATATAAATAAAAATAGAATAAAAAAAAAAAATTCAAATTTTTTTTATCTTACATATTCGTCCCCTTGATTTGTTTTTATCAAGGAAAATCCAACATTTTATTTTGTTTTATTTATTTTTCGAGTCAAAAGTGCTATAACAACCTCAAAAAATCCCATTAAGATATCTTTAACTATTTCTGAGACCAAGGAAGATTCAAACAACGTTTCAAATTTAATCTGAAAAAATGGACAATTTTGATGTACACAGACTCGAGAACTCTGGGGTCGTGTGGACAAGCAATCTATAAAATAGAGAAAATATGTTATTATATTCGACGGTGATCCAGTTATCTAGTGAATGTTGTCTAATATTAAAAACGACTCTGTCACTGGATCTTCATTGCTATTTTACAACTATGTTTACATTCTTTGATTTCCTTCGCCAGCGACCACCTTTGATAAAAAGTGTTGGCAGAAAAGGTTTCCTTCAAGGTGTAATGTTAACTTCTTTATTTAAATCTGTTTTCTGTGTTAAGTCTCATACACAATATATATATATATATATATATATATATATATATATATATATATATATATATTACATGCCTGTTTTCAGTGTATCATACAGCTCATCAGTGTGTCTACACGGAGTGCTCCAAGCCGGGATAGAAACTCGACCGGCATACGGCAGAAAGAAAGAGAATCTTTATTAATATATATTCTATAAGTGATGTATACAAACGCCAAATAAGCAGCCAGAGTGCTCAATTCATAACTGAAGAGCAATATATTATAAGCAAGGGCAGCCACTGTTTAAAAATTTCCATTTCCCATAGTGCTCCAATCGACGAACAAGGCATGTCATCCAAACACAAGCCTGTATATCATCATAGCTAAACATCTGTTCTTCGGACAATATATATATATATATGTATCAATTCAATACTCATATTTGAATAGACGCTGTATTTGTTTATTAAACACTATATTTATTTATTTTCATCTATTATTGAGAATATTCGAGAAATCTTAAAAAGAAAATATACGGACTGTTGCAAATATGTGTATTTTATAGTGATTTTCGAGGGCGGCTTAGATGTGGTACAAAAGTCGAAAGTATAGGTTTGTTTGATATTTTAATGTGTTCTTGCACAAATTTATATTTACATATAAATGTAACATTTCAACTGTTTGAAATGTTAAAATGACTTCAATTATGTAGATTTATTATATTATTGAAATTTTCTCTACTTGTATGATGAGCCTTTTTGGTTAGATATTTTGAAGTTGAACCATCATTAACATTAAAGTGTTTGTTCTGCATAACAATTATTTTTTTTTTTAATTGTTTCAGGGTAAAAAAAAGAAGTTCTCATATTTTGTTTCTTTACTCAACTGACTAACCATTTTTCATTAAGTTTTATTTATTACCCATATTTGATATGAATGGTTTCTTCAACATTCTTTTTTAAGGAAGGTCATTTTTATCAATTTAGGACTAGATTTTCACTACTCTAATGGTTTATGAAAATGGTACAATGAAAATGTTTCTTTTGAAATTTGCTTAAGGTTTTCATATACAAGTTCTTATGTTAAAATGATCTATTTATGCACTATTTCAGTATAAAAATGGCTGATATCCAATAAGTTTGTTTTGGGTTGTTTTTTCAAAATAACTTCATCTTTAATAAAGTATTTCTATGATTTAATGATGTGTTTGAGATATAATTTCATGAACTTACATTTTATTATATGAATTTTGTACACAAAGTTTGACTAGTATTGCATACTTAGTATGCCAAATTGAAATTTTCCCAGTTCCCAGAATAGACATTTTTTCATTGTTTTTAATCACTTTAGTGAATGTGCATGCATAATGTATTCTTTTATAGGTTGGCTTAGTTCTTAATATATTGCAATAATAAAATAATTCTGAAATATTATGTAAAAAAAAAAAAGATAAATCAGATACTTATTGAAATGAAAAAAATCTTTTTTCATTTCAATCATAGTATTGTATATATTTCTAAATCACCTAAAATGTTTTTTAGTTGCAATTTTCTTTGTAAAAGTGAAAATTTTTTTCATCCAGATAAACAAAAATTTAACAATTTTATTTTAATAACTGTTTCATATTTATTCATGTCATATTTTCTTAAACATTATATATATATATATATTATATATATATATATATATAATATATAACCCATCAAAATTGATATTTCAAATAGATATTGTCTATATTGTTTTGAATATCAGATGCAATTAATTTGTTTTAATTCTATTTTGGATTTCAAACTTTTAAAATCAAGTCCAATTTTTTAATTTATTCCTTCTAAATAGCAATATTTTATTTTATCCTTTTGCCAAAGTTAATTTTAATTATGATTGGCCTTCTCATTCTTGTTGGAAAACCCCTTCCTGATTGACCATGTAATCAAAAGGCTGGACTCACCAGGCTTAGACAATTGCAAGTTGATGAGGCTAGATAAAAAAAAAAAAAAGATAAAAAAAAAAAAAAAAAAAATGTCCTTCTCCTTTCCTGTTTGCCAAAAAAAAAAATAAAAAAAGAGTTTGTCCTGTTAAGATAATCTAAAAAAAAAATAAGAAAAAAAAACCTTTTAAAAAAAAAAAAAAAAAAAAAAAAGATAAAAAAAAAAATTTAGAAAAAAAATAAAAAAAAAAACTATAAAAAAAAAGAAAAAAAAAATAAAAAAAAAAAGATAAAAAAAAGACAAAAAAAAAAGATAAAAAAAAAAAAAAAGATTTAAAACAAAAAAAAAGATAAAAAAAAAATTTTTTTCCAAAAGATAAAAAAAAAAAAATAAAAAAAAATAATGTCTTCAAGAAAAAAAAAAGATAAAAAAAAAGATAAAAAAAAGATAAAAAAAAATTGAAAAGATAAAAAAAAAAATAAAAAAAAAAGGTCAAAAAAAAAATAAAAAAAGATAAAAAAATGATGAAAAAAAGATTTAAAAAAAATTTAATAAAAAAAAAGATAAAAAAAAGATAAAAAAAAATAAAAAAAAAAAAAATGTAAAAATTATTAAAATCAAAAAAAAAAAAAGTTGAAAAAAAGCAAAAAAAAGATAAAAAAAAAGATGGCAAAAAAAAAAAAAAGATAAAAAAAAGATAAAAAAGATAAAAAAAAAAAAAAAATAGAAAAAAAATAAAAAAGATAAAAAAAAAAAAAAAAAAAAAAAAAAAAAAAAAAAAAAAAAAAAAAAGGTTAAAGTTGATAAAAAAAAAAAAAAGACTATAAAAAAAATAAAAAAAGTTTGTTTATTGCAAAAAAAAAGTAAAAAAAAAATTGATAAAAAAAAAAGAACCTTTCAAATAGCTTCTATCATTGCAATTGCTGAAATAGAAAATTTGACAGAAAAAAAGTGAATGTCATTTTTTTTTTTTTTTTTTTTTCTTTAAAATTTTGTTTATTCACTTGCATTTTTTTAAAAATATTCCCTTTTGTTTGAACATTTCTTGAACTAAGATTATTCAGTGGAAATGTCTGATTTTTTAACATTGTATCTTTCAGTAAACCTTCCAATGCTATTTTCTATCTTGGTGGTTTATCCTGAATCTGAGAATATTTTTCAAACAACTAGAGAGAAAAAAAAAAAAGTATTAGTAAGAATTTTATGAAGATTAAAAAACAGATATGGTCCCATATGTAAAAATTTGTTTGAAAATATCAGAAAGACAACCCATTTTGGATCAGACCAAGCCTTTTATTCTCAGTAAGAGGTTGATTAATCATGCAGACTAATACAAGAAGTAGAATCATGCAATAATGCCTGAAAAGATTTTTCCATCAAAAAAAAAAAAACAAAAAAACAATAAAATGTTTCTGTTTCTTATTTTTTAATAATCAAAATCCATCTTTAAACTTTGAGGTGAGAAAACATTCTAATCATGACAGACAGGGTTTATTTAGCACCCTGTAGCAGCTAAAATGTTATCAAGAAATATATCTAGGAAATTTTTTTTGATTTTATCAGCAATGCTATTGGTCACCATTTGTTTAAAAACTAAGTTAATTTTTGACCACTGAAGTTTTCCTGTTCTGAAGGCTGCAGCAGTTGTTTAAAGACTCAAGACAATTTGCTAAAAACAATTCTGTTGAAATAAGTTGAATTGATGCCATAAAAATGACTTGGTACTGAATAAAAAAGTTAACAGTTGGCAGATTATACTACTTCTTATGACTGGGATCTAAAGCTCTGTTTCAATGAAAAGCATTCTCATAAAGGTTTATCCAAATTGTCAACTTTCCTGATGTTACTAACAATCATTGTCATTTTTAATGCACTGAAGTTTATTTGAATTTATGATCAGCATCATTAAAAATTATATTCAAGATATTCAATTCTAACAAAAACCAAATTCAATTTTCAAATAAATTTGGCTGATTCATTATATAATACATTGTTTTTTTGGTTAGAACTCTTTGGCTTTGAAAGAAAAATTTGGATACCATTAATAGTCTTACTAATAATCTAATTAAAGATGGTAGTTGGTTTATGGTGGGCTAGGCTGCAAAAAATTACTTTTATATGAACTCAAGACTGACCGGTGGAAAATTCAATTCAGGTCCACTGGACCAATTTCAAAATCTTGAGAAATCAAATTTGAATATAAGTGGCTATATAAAACAAAAACAGCAATTTAATAGATATATATATATATATATATATATATATATATATATATATATATATATATATATGAGAGAGAGATTTTTTTTTTTTAAATTTATCAGACATTTCTTTATCATTTTTTGTGTTTTTTTTTTTTTGGAAATGAAAACTTTTTGATTTGACATTATTTATATATTCATTTATTTTGGTCTAAAACCTGAAAGTTACAAAATTTTATTAAAATAAAAATTTTTATTTTCTCTGGCAGGATTCAAATTGTCCCCTCTAGGCAGAGGGAGTTATTATTAATTATAATGTATTGTTGGCAAGCCCACATTTTTAAAAAACAACTAGAAAAAAAGTAGTTGCCAATATTGTTGATATTATACACCTATATGATGAGATCAATTTTTTAAATGTTAGTTTATTCTAACCAAAAAATTTTCAAGGACAGTTTTTGTAATCATCTTATTAAATTGCCCTGAAAAGAACAGTTCATTTTTTATTGCTTTGCAAGGATGGTTGGAGCAGCAGGAGCTGGAGGCCTACTGGGGATGGCTGAAATTCAACAACCAAAAGGCAAACCCCTGATGATAGTTGGCTAGCTGGAGCTGCTGCTGATGGCTGGGTGGCTTCTAGAACAGATACTACAAAATGATCCAAGTCATCGGGTCTTTAATACAAACTGAATGAACAAGTTCTTAGTTTTAGAAAATAAACAAAATTCATGTGTTTATTTTAGATGAATGAGATTTATTATTATCTCATTAACTTTTCATGAAAATGGGAAAATATCCATTTTAGAACAACTTCTGTAGAATTTAATTTGCAATTTTTTTTTAAAATAAATTGATCACTGTTACAATAATAAACTTTACGTTTTTAGATAGAGGGCATAAAGACATCATCATCAAGACTTCTTTTAATTCTCTGGACAACAGCTTTCAGTCAAGGACTGGAAAAAAAAAAAAAAAATGTTTTTTTAACTGAAAATAATTTTAGGTGACATAATCCAAAAATTGAATGAATAATGTTTCTAGTCAAAAATAAAAAAAATGCACATTTGCAGAAAATGATTACACAAAAAAAAACTTAATATTTTAATTTATAATTAAAAGTGGGGATTTTTGTTTGAATAGTTATGTTGTGAAAGATTTTTTTAAAAACTATATTTCTGCATATAAGGTGACCTTTAGAGATAAAAATGAAAAAAAAAAAAATTCATCCTTACCTGAATGTATGCTATCCTTATATAAACATGATGTTATTTGAAATGTTGTTACTTTGTATCCTTAGAAATTCAAAATAAACAAAATAACAAAACTGATTCTATATCATGTTTTTCCTACACGTCCCCTAAAAGGGAAACCATTGTTTTGTTTCTTTCATGTGATCTTTTGCAAATATTGAATACTGATTCTTCTTCTTTTTTTATATATCTAAACAGTTACAAACAACCTGGTGTGTTAATGGCCATTTACTTATTGTTCTTTCAGTATGTGGCATCTGTGGATCCTGTGCCCAAAAGGCTGTCTCAGCTGCTGATGGTGGCACAGCATCTGTTATGGCTGTACAGGCTCACATGAGAGGACAGTCTCGATTGTTCTCCCTGATGTTGCTGTCTTGTTTGCTTCCCTCAAGCAGCTTCACCCCAGTGACAAACTTACATTTCTTCTCTCCTCACTCAGGACACTGTGTAAATCATATCTCCAGCGTGAATGATCACTGGCAATGTCTTCCCACCTATCCATGTCCAACATGTCACTTTTGTAGATGTCCTTGAAGTGAAGATGTGGTCACATCTTGCCGGTGACTAGTTTCCTTGATAGAAGGACATTCCGAATTGTCCCATCTGTAGACTGTTGCTTCTGATGTTTTGCCATCACAGTGAAGCGATGTTGGAGGTGCAGCCCAGGATAGTTTGTTTTTTTTCCGCAGGCAAATATGGTATATTACCTGCTTTAGTTTTTAAATGATAGTAGAAATTAATAATAAGAAAATAGATATATAAAATTATCAAATATGAAAGACTTTTCTTTTTTTTTTTTTTTTCAGTCAAATATATTACTGATCTTCATTTTATTCTCTTTCACCATAAAGCAGTGGTTCCTAACCGATTTAGCGCCATACCAACATTTAGCGACATAATTCTAATTTCCCCAACTGTAATATTTAATTTTTACATATTCAAAATTTTACTGCAATTCACATGAAGGAAGCTTAAAAGGCCATTAATTTGGTCTCTAAAACAAACCTCCCAAGACATGGCGTCCTTGAAAGAGAAAAAACTTAAAAAACAAAAAGATAGTTAAATATATATAATTTCAAAACATATAATAGAGAATTGAAAGGCAAAAATATAAAATATTTGAATGAAAAAGTTTATTCTAAATATACTTTGATCATTTTAATCATGAAATAATGCAAATGAAATTTGGCCAAACATATAGTAAGCCAAAGTGTGCATCCTCCTATGCACCCCCATCATTAGGGATCATTGCCCTGAAACAATATTCCTCTGCCTATTATTTGGGCACAGCTTTTCCTGTGAGGGACATGACAACCTTTCTTACATGGGAACCTTTTCAGTTCAGTCACTAAAGTTTTCAAACATTAATTTCTTTTTTGACAAGACACTATTCCTCATGAGCTTTGTTGGAAGAAATTAACAAAGAATTATCGTCTTCATTTCTTAGAAATTCAGTTAAAATAGAAGATTAAATAAATATGTGGAAATCATTTTAGGATTTGTAAAAAGATCACTCCATGAATTCTCAGTTATAGAAATGGTAAAGCCAATAAATGGCACCACCATGTTTAGAGGCAACAGATGTAGCCATATTTTTTGTAATACTGGGATTTTGTGTTTAGAGGCAACAGATGTAAATATATTTTGTAATACTAGGATTTTTTTATTGTAACATCCTGACGTATGTTGGAATCCTTGTTATTTAGCATTGTTGAAGTTAATGCATTTTAACATTTTTTGTCAATTTACAAACCAGTTGATGAAATTTGAATAAGCTAATTTTTTTAAATACTTTAACAAAACCCTACTTCATGCTCTTCCTTTAATTTAATTTTATAGAACTTTATGGTAAACAATATATTTTTTAATTTTTTTTCCTTTTTTAACAGCAAAGAATAAATTTAGGATTTCTTATTCTTGAGCATGCAGCATACAACTGGCCATGTGTAAATTTTTTCTGGAGCCAAATTCCAACTTTTTGAAGTATTTGGCTATGTGATCTGTCTAGATTTCTTGCAAATTGGTAGTCCTGAAACTGATTCTGTATATAAAAAACGTAAAAGATATGCAAAAACAATATTGTATTTTTTATTGAATAAGTATTTATTTAATCATTAAATTGTTTTTAAATAATAAAAGTATTTACAAACTACAGATTTCACAAAACCAATCAATGAAGTTTGAAAGAATCTCATTGGAAAGAGGATCTAAGTGGTTTAAAAAAAACAGAAAAGATAAATGCAAGAGAACATGTGAAGAGAAGTGTGTGAGTGAGAGAAAAATGCAATAGCTGCAATTTTCAATGGAAGAGGGGAAAACGTGAAATGCACATGTCCAAATAGAAAAAGGCCAAGATTTTTTTTACATATTTTTCAACTGCCATCTGATAGTGGAAATAATTATTTTTTTTTTTTTTATCTTAGTTTTTCATATTATTTTCAAGACCATTTTGCACTATTTGAGTGAGAGCCTTTAGCTAAAGTGGTCATTTCACGAATGATGTTTGATATTCTATTGTCATATTACTGATCAACGGTTTTTATGATGCAAACGTTAACTAAGAAGAAAAAAAATCGATAGCTGGGTTCATCAAAAGTAAGAAAAATTTAAATCTGTAAAAGAAACTCCAATTGGCTTGTTTTATTTGTTTGCTTAAACTTGGCGGATTCTTATTCGTTTTGAACTGGGTTGAAAAAAAAAAAAGAAAAAAAAGGACATTAAAATTTTTCATTAACGGTTTGTCAGTTAGAACACCTTTTTTAAGTCATCATTTTGATCATTTTTTTTTTTTAGATTAATTTTTTCTGCAGATTAATAATTATTTGGTATCATTCGCAAAATTCAATCTGAGATGGGCATTAGAAGACATTTACAAACATCAGACTATTATCCTCATTGTTTGTCGGCAATGTTTAAAAAACGTTTCTGTCTTTCAGATCTGTTTATTTTGAGATGAGTCTGAACAGTACACTTTTTTAAAAAGCACATTCAATGCCGCCCCATCTGCTTTTCTTCATGATAAAAAAAAAAAAGAACAGTGAAGAATAAATGTCTATTTATTCTTGAGATGAGGCATTAACTAGTCATTTTTGAAATTATTCAGACTGGGGTCGTCATCTTTGTCGCCACATTTATTAAAACGTTTGACCGTTATATTTGTTTATGACTTTTCAAAATGGTTGGAAACTGAACTGAACCCTTTATTGTTCAAAAAAAATTGGTGTTTGTTCCACGTTACCAAAAACATGTAAAATGTAGTCAAAATGCATTTTCATTTGAAAACAACTGATTTCCAGCTATTGAGCTCACACGTCATTGGGTCCTGTTTACATTATTCAACTAACGTTTTATCCACTGTGATGTTTTCAAACCTTGTAAGGCAGGGAATTTGGAGGGGGGTTGGGATGTCAAACTGAACCCTGAACATTCATTAATGATGGTAGGTAGAATTTTTTTGTTTTTTTTTAGAATTTTTTTTAATGTTTTTTATATCTCCTATATTTTTCTTTTTATAATTTAATGCGAAAGAAAATGTGGTAAAATATTCCTGAATTTTTTTCCACTCCCCTCATGAGAAAGTTTCTGGTAAAGGCTTTGCCAAAAAAAAAAACATCTCCAACTAATTTATCACATCTACAATTGAAAAGAAGCTATCTAATCAGCTTTAAAATTGTTACTACTACATATGGGGGGTCTAAAAGGGAGATAATATCTAAACAAAAACACCTGCTTTTCAGGTTGAGATCATAGACAAAGAACATCCATTGAAAATTCGTAAACTTAAGGAATCACCACCTATGTTAAAAAAAATCCCAGAGCCGACCAAGCATAGAAATGAATACAATATGGCAACCAGTAATAAGGAGTGCTTTTTAAAGGATAATAACAACAAAAATTGCAATATGAGTTCTGGTAAAATCATGAAATGTTAACAGCAAAATTTGCAATATGAGCACTGTTAAAAAAAGTTGCTGAAGACATTAGGTTTATAATAACCAGAAGTTGATAGACAGATGTCCTCAAGGACACATGGCACAGTGGATAAAGGCGTTAGTTAGATCCAGTGACAGGAGTGTGAGTTCAATACCCGGTTAAGGCAGTGGAGAACTTGGAGAGGGGAATTAACAGGAGATAACTGATAACTGAAATCCATTAAACGTGGAACTAGAACGGTGTTCAGTTCGACATTCCACAACCCAAATAAGGCGATAAAGATGAGGACAGTAGTAAATAGTAAACCAAACAATTAGGAGGAGGAGAATCTAATAATATGAACACAAAATAATATGTAAAATACTTTGGGAGCCCACCGTAACGAGACTGATCACAATTTTGGCATGAAAAATGCTACTCTGATCCTGGGCGCTGATTAGCTTAGCGACCGCAGTTCCCAGCATCCTAGCTTTCGTCATCCTAAGCTGCTACGATGTGGCTCAAACGTTCTGCCTTTATAAGCCTTCTGGCAGTGAATCTAAGCACCAGAGAAAGATTCTTATAATGGAGAAGGTGAGACTCTTCGAGATGCTGAAGGAAGGGAGAAGTTGTGCAATTGTTGGCCGCCATTACGATCGCTACATCAAGAAGGATTAAAAAATGTCTAAAAAGTGTTTAAGTGTGTAGAAAAGATTTATAAGAGTGTTTAAGAGTGTAGAAAAGTTTTATAAGGGTGTTTAAAAGTGTAGAATGGGTTTATAAGAGTGTTTAAGTGCGTAGGAAAGTTTTATAAGAGTGTTTAAGAGTGTAGAAAAGGTTTATAAGGGTGTCTGAGAGTGAAGAATGGGTTTATAAGAGTGTTTAAGAGTATAGAAAAGTTTTATAAGAGTGTTTAAGAGTGCAGAATGGCTTTATAAGAGTGTTTAATAACGTAGAAAAGATTTATAAGGGTATTTAAGAGCGTAGAAAAGGATATTAAATAACAGTTCAGTACTTCCTAATCTTATGGCATTTAAGAAACATTTTTGGGGAAATACTTTGAATAATTTTTTATACTAACAAAAAAATGCACAATGATGATATTTTCTTCCAGCCTCAGTTAAAAATAGGCATTTTAATTATAAATTTAACCCCAAAAAAAAAACAGGAACGAAAACGTAACAGAAAAAACTGTAATGGAAAGCCTGATGTCATTCTAATATCAAAAGGACTTCCTCATATCCTTTGATCATCCGGGCAAATTGACAATGTCTGAAAACCTGTTGGACCAACTGTGTGACCAAAACACATATGTAACAAATCGGAAACACGCCTTAATGTAACAATTTTTTACCCGTAATCATATTGGAAATGATTCTGCACAGAATGGCTTTTGGATTTTTTTTTTTTTTTTTACTAAAGCAAAAAAATTAAAGAATAAAAACATAAGAGATTTTGGCACGAACTTAATATTTACTGACCGTTGAACGCTGTCCCCTAAGCCTTGTGAACACATATTTACATCAAGAAGTCAAATTAATTACATACGCAACTTATTACCGGAATCTGTGTAACAGAAATGTCCTTCGGCACGTCCTGGCATATATATCATCGATGATTCATAAATATCTGGGTTTAAATCAATAAAAGAAGGCCATTTGAGCCATTTTACAAATAGAAAAAAAGGTCATCAACAAAAAAAGTTATGTGGAGAGAGAGCGGTGCGGAGAGAGAGAGATGGAGAAAAAGAGAGAGAGACAAAAACTGAAAGGAAGGGATGGAAAAAGAAAAGATCACGATGGTCAAATCCACATTTCAGCACTCTTTCTTCTTCTTCTTCTTCTTCTTCTTCTTCTTCAGCCATTTGCTTTTATTCTTCTACCTATTTTAGCACCATTACCTTTCTTTATTCTTCTTCTTCTTCTTCTTCTTTCTTCTTCTTCTTCTTTCTTCCCATTTGTTTTTATTCCTTTTCTACCTATTTTAGCCCACCACCTTGCTCCAGGTTGGCTTCTTCTTCTTCTTCTTCTTCAGCTATTTGCTTTTATTCCTTTCTACTCATTTTAGCATAATGAAACAAATTCTTGCTTCTTCTTCTTCTTCTTGACTTCTTCATTCTTCTTCTTTTTCAGCCATTTGCTTTTATTCCTTCACCTATTTTAGCACCACTACCACCACTTCCCTTCTTCTTCTTCTTAATTCATAATCTTCAGCCATTTGCTTTATTCCTTTGACTCTTCCAAGGAAGGCGATAAAAACCACTAAGACGCAAAAGGACTACTGGGAGGAAAGAGAATGAACCGAAACTCAATGCTAAACAGGAAACCAGATAAACTTCTACACAAGTTCAAAAGCCTGTTCGGAAGAGTGAACCGGATAATAGGCAAACGTATCTACACCTATAGGGGAAACAAAAGTAAATCAATAGTAAATAGTGTTTCAGTGGAAGCTTAGAAGTATATATATATATATATATATATATATATATATATATATATATATATATATATGTGTGTGTGTGTGAGTAGATTTGAAGTTACGAATTTCATCATCATCAACATCTTTCGACCTCCCTATCATTGATAAAATCCCTTTTCAAACTGTTGGTTCCGGCATTGCTGTCCCCAGATCCCCAATGAGTCCCGAGCTATGGTATCTGGGAAAGTCAATTTTCATGAGAAGACACTTTCAGAAGGAAGCCATCGGAGTAAAGATGAGACGATTCCCGTCCGCTTTAGGTGGCAGGCCCGGCAAACTGGCTTTTTAGAATTTCGGCCAGGTAAATATCATCATCATCTCATCATCATCAACAACATCCTTCCGACCCCCACCCATCGTTGGTAAACTCCATTGAGAATCCCATTCCACACTGTTCGGTCCGGCATTGCTTTCTCCAGATCCCCAATGTCCAACCCTGAGTCCCGAGCTATGGTGTCTGGGAAAGTCAATTTTCATGAGAAGACACTTCCAGAAGGAAGCCATCGGAGTAAAGATGAGACGATTTCCCTGTCCGCTTGGTGGCAGTGGCTGGCAAACTGTAATCTTTTTTTGAATGGCCAGGTAAATATCATCATCATCATCATCATCAACAACATCTTCCGACCCCCCCATCGTTGGTAGGAACTCCATTGAGAATCCCATTCCACACTGTTCGGTCCGGCATTGCTTTCTCCAGATCCCCAATGTCCAACCCTGAAGCCCGAAGCTATGGTGTCTGGGAAAGTCAATTTTCATGAGAAGAGAAATCATTGGAAATTGTGTGCCATTGAGAGCAGAGGCTTCCTGTCCGCTTGGTGGCAGTGGCTGGCAACTGTAATCTTTTTTTGAATGGCCAGGGGTTTTGTCATCATCATCATCATCATCAACAACATTTCCGACCTTCCTATCATTGGTCGAACTCCATTGAGAATCCCATTCCACACTGTTCGGTCCGGCATATATTTCTCCAGATCCCCAATGTCCAAAGCTGAGTCCTGAGCTATGGTGTCTGGGAAAGTCAATTTTATGAGAAGACAAATCCAGAAATTGTGCCATCGGGAAAGAGGCTTGTTTGGGTCCGGCATTGGTGGCAGGGGCTTGTCTGGGTAATCTTTTTTTGAATGAGCAGGGTTTGTCATCATCATCATCATCATCTTTTGACCTTCCCCCTCATGGTTGGTCGGAACTCCATTGAGAATCCCTTTCCACACTGTTCCTGTCTTATTGTCCCAGATCCCCAATGTCCAAAGCTGAGTCCTGAAGCTATGGTGTCTGGGAAAGTCAATTTTTATGAGAAGACAAATCCAGAAGGAAATTGTGCCATTGGGTAAAGAGGCTTGTTTCCGTTGTGGCATTGGCAGCAAACTTGTCTCTTTTTTATTGAATGGGGTTTGTTTGCTCATCATCCATCATCATCATTTTGACCTTCCTATGGTTGGTCGTTGGTAGGAACCCATTGAGAATCCCTTTCCACACTGTTCCCTCCGGCATTGTCCCCCAGATCCCCAATGTCCAAAGCTGAGTCCCGAGCTATGGTGTCTGGGAAAAAGTCAATTTTTATGAGAAGACAAATCATTGGAAATTGTGCCATCAGAGCAAAGATGTTTGGGTTCCCTGTCCGCTTGGTGGCAGGGGCTGGTCTGGGTTGTTTTTTTGGGATGGGGTTGTTATCATCATCATCATCATCAACAACATCTTTTTAACCCCCCTATGGTTGGTCAAAAAAACTCCATTGAGAATCCCATTCCACACTGTTCCTCAGGCATTGTCCCCAGATCCCCAATGTCCAAAGCTGAAGCCCGAAGCTATGGTGTCTGGGAAAGTCAATTTTTCATGAGAAGACAAAGAATTGGAAATTGCCATTGGGAAAGATGAGACGTTTGGGTTGTCCGCATTGGCAGCAGGGCAAAACTGTAATTTTTTTGGGAGCAGGGGTTTGTTTCATCATCATCATCATCAACAACATTTTCCCCCCCTATGGTTGGTCAGAACTCCATTGAGAATCCCATTCCACACTGTTCGGTCAGGCATTGTCCCCAGATCCCCAATGTCCAACCCTGAAGCCTGAGCTATGGTGTCTGGGAAAGTCAATTTTTATGAGAAGACAAATCAGAAGGAAATTGAAGCCATTGGGAAGATGAGACGATTGTTTCCGTTGGTGGCAGTGGCAGCAGGGGCTTGTCTGGGTTTTTTTTTGGGAGCAGGGTTTGTTTCATCATCATCATCCATCATCAACAACATCTTCCGCCCCCTATGGTTGGTCGGAACTCCATTGAGAATCCCATTCCACACTGTTCGGTCCGGCATTACTTTCCCCAGATCCCCAATGTCCAAAGCTGAAGCCTGAGCTATGGTGTCTGGGAAAGTCAATTTTGAGAAGAAGAAAATCACTTCCAAAAGGAAGCCATCGGGAAAGAGAGACGATTTCCCGTCCGCTTGGTGGCATTGGCTGGCAAACTTGTAATCTTTTTTTGAAATGGCCAGGTAAATTTGTTTGGGTTCATCATCATCCATCAACATCTTTTGACCTTCCCCATCGTTGGTCAGAACTCCATTGAGAATCCCTTTCCACACTGTTCGGTCCGCATTACTTCCCCAGATCCCCAATGTCCAAAGCTGAGTCCTGAGCTATGGTGTCTGGGAAAGTCAATTTTATGAGAAGACAAATCATTGGAAATTGTGGAGCCAAGGGAGAGAGGATTTCCCTGGGTTTGGCATTGGCAGCAGGGGGCAAACTGTCTTTTTTTGAATGGCCAGGGGTTTGTCATCATCATCATCATCATCAACATCTTTTGACCTTCCTATCGTTGGTCAGAACTCCATTGAGAATCCCATTCCACACTGTTCGGTCCGGCATTGTTTCCCCAGATCCCCAATGTCCAAAGCTGAAGCCCGAGCTATGGTGTCTGGGAAAGTCAATTTTTATGAGAAGAGAAATCATTGAAATTGAAGCCATTGGGAGCAAGGATGTTTGGGTTGGCCGCTTGGCAGCAGGGGCTTGTCAAACTTGTGGTCTTTTTTTTTTGAATGCCAATTTTGTTTGGGTCATCATCATCCATCATCATCTTTTTGACCTTCCTATGGTTGGTCGGAACTCCATTGATAATCCCATTCCACACTGTTCCTAGACATTGTCCCCAGATCCCCAATGTCCAAAGCTGAAGCCTGAAGCTATGGTGTCTGGGAAAGTCAATTTTTGATGAGAAGAAATCATTGGAAATTGAAGCCATTGGGAGCAGAGGAGACGATTTGGGTTGTCCGCTTGGCAGGCAGGGCTTGTCAAACTGGTATTGGGAATGGCCAGGGTTTCATCATTGTCATCATCATCCATCAACATCTTCCTTCCCCCATGGTTGGTCGGAACTCCATTGATAATCCCATTCCACACTGTTCGGTCTGGCATTGTCCCCAGATCCCCAATGTCCAAACCCTGAGTCCCGAGCTATGGTGTCTGGGAAAGTCAATTTTATGAGAAGACAAATTCCAGAAGGAAGCCATCGGAGTAAAGATGAGAGGATTGTTTGTCCGCTTGGTGGCAGGGCTTGTCTGGGTTGTAATATTTTTTGAATGGCCAGGTAAATTGGGTCATCATCATCCATCAACATCTTTTGACCCCCCCCATCGTTGGTCAGGAACTCCATTGATAATCCCATTCCACACTGTTCGGTCCGGCATTGCCCCAGATCCCCAATGTCCAAAGCCTGAGTCCCGAGTTATGGTGTCTGGAAAAGTCAATTTTGAGAAGACACTTCATTGGAAATCAGAGTGCCATTGAGACGAGGCTTGTCCGCTTGGTGGCATTGGCTGGCAAACTTTTCTGGTTTTTGAATGGCCAGGTAAATATTTGGGTTCATCATCATCAACAACATCTTTTGACCCCTATGGTTGGTAGGAACTCCATTGATAATCCCATTCCACACTGTTCGGTCCGGCATTGCTTTCCCCAGATCCCCAATGTCCAACCCTGAGTCCCGAGCTATGGTGTCTGGGAAAGTCAATTTTTATGAGAAGAGAAATCCAGAAGGAAATTGTGTAAAGATGAGACGATTTCCTTGTCCGCTTGGTTGGCAGTGGGGCTTGTCTGGGTTGTCTTTTTGAATGGCCAGGGTTTGTTCATCATCATCATCATCATCATCAACATTTTGACCTTCCTATGGTTGGTCGGAACTCCATTGATAATCCCATTCCACACTGTTCCTCCGGTCACATTGCTTTCCCCAGATCCCCAATGTCCAAAGCTGAAGTCCCGAGCTATGGTGTCTGGGAAAGTCAATTTTCATGAGAAGACAAATCCAGAAGGAAATTGTCGTTAAGAGAGACGATTTCCCTTCCGCTTGGTGGCATTGGCAGGGGGCTTGTCTGGGTTTTTTTTGATGGCCAGGGGTTTGTTTGGGTTGTCATCCATCATCATCTTTTGACCTTCCCATGGTTGGTCGGAACCCATTGAGAATCCCATTCCACACTGTTCGGTCCGGCATTGCTTTCCAGATCCCCAATGTCCAACCCTGAGTCCTGAGTTATGGTGTCTGGGAAAGTCAATTTTTATGAGAAGACAAATCAGAAGGAAATTGTCGGAGCCAAAGATGAGACGATTTTCCTGTCCGCTTGGTGGCAGTGGCTGGCAAACTGTAATCTTTTTTGAATGGCCATTTAAATATCATCATCATCATCATCATCAACAACATCCGCCGCCCCCCCTGTCGTTGGTAGGAACTCCATTGAGAATCCCATTCCACACTGTTCGGTCCGGCATTGCTTTCTCCAGATCCCCAATGTCCAACCCTGAGTCCCGAGCTATGGTGTCTGGGAAAGTCAATTTCATGAGAAGACACTTCCAGAAGGAAGCCATCGGAGTAAAGATGAGACGATTTCCCTGTCCGCTTGGTGGCAGTGGCTGGCAAACTGTAATCTTTTTTTTGAATGGCCAGGTAAATATCATCATCATCATCATCATCATCAACAACATCTTCCGCCCCCCCCATCGTTGGTAGGAACTCCATTGAGAATCCCATTCCACACTGTTCGGTCCGGCATTGCTTTCTCCAGATCCCCAATGTCCAACCCTGAGTCCCGAGCTATGGTGTCTGGGAAAGTCAATTTTCATGAGAAGACACTTCCAGAAGGAAGCCATCGGAGTAAAGATGAGACGATTTCCCTGTCCGCTTGGTGGCAGTGGCTGGCAAACTGTAATCGCTGGAAGGTACCGGAAACCCATTCCTAAACAGGAAGCAAGGGGTAAACCTCGACTTCCGTTCAACTGTGTTACATTTTCCACCCGCTGTTAAAACAATTCCTAGATAATTGCACATCTATAATTGCTTGTCTGCTGCATTTCTCTATCTCTCTTGCCATGTGATTGTTTTTTTATCTCTAGATTGAGAACCATAACTTCTGTCTTTTTGAGCTTTTAGACTCCAAACCTATGCCCGATTAAAAAGCAACAACATAAAGTGGATTTTAGAATTCTAATTCAGTTTTTGTCTATTTGAAAAATTATTACGCAATCTCAGAAAACAAGTTCAATAATTAGTGCCAGGTTGGAAAGTTTCATTATAAAAAATCCTACTTGTCCATTATTTACTTATTCTGTCGGCTTTAAATATCTTCAACTTAGATTATTTAAAATATAAAATAATTGAAGATATTAAAAATATAATTCAGTGTATTAAAAAAAAACAAGCATTGACAGTTCCAACATCTATGAATTGCTTATGAGGGCACCTTCAGTGATCTGCCTTTCACTAAATGCAATATGAGTTAGGCATTTTTTAGCATTTCTTCATCTCCTCTTAAGAAAAAAATAAAAATTATCAAATAATAAATAAATGTTAAGTCTGGATTTATAGTGATTTTCCAAGCGTAGCTTAGATGTGGCACAAGATGGCGCACCCTGTGAGGATCGAACTCACTATTTTGGGAAATTGTTTTAAGAAGATTATTAACCATTACACTGCCTCAAAGGTGCCCTAAGTCTGGGTTTATATATTGGTAGTCGCCACCAGATTTATTTTGTGTTTTCTTTTCATGGTGGTTTTTGCTGTTCATTATGAAGTGTTTTGAAACCAAATGTAGGATTTGTTTGTTTTATCATTTACTTTCAATATACTTTCTTCTTCTTCCTCTATATGACTTTTTCCTTTCATGACGTGGACGATTATGGCTCATCCATCTTCCTATCCCCTAGACCCCTAACTGTTTCTTTGTCAAGACCTCCCACCCTCTGTTCTATCATCCATTCACTTGCTTGTCAAAAGATGATCTGTTGCCTTCCTTTATCTCTCTTTGCCTTGAAGTGTCAAATTCTCCAAGCCCTCCTTATTATGTGTCCAAGAATTTTCAACTGTCTTTCTAATTCCGAGTATAATAGTATTCTTCTTGTTACCATTTTCTTTCTGGCTTACCTGCTCACTCTATAGAATTCTCATCATCCTTCTGTTGTACCACACACATTTTATTGCCTCAGTTTTTCTTTTATCTGTGAGGAGTTTGTCCATCATTCATCATCAAATAAAGAGGATTGATATTGTAAAATCAATCCAGCACTCTTTGTTTTTGTTTTTTAAATTAAATTTTCAATGATTTCTAAGTATGTTGCTTAGCTTTTGGAAGGCATTTTGCAAATCTGGTGAGTGTTTGGATTTCAAAACACATTTTCTATTCGCTGTTAAAACAATTCCCAGATATTTAAAATCATGTACCTGTTTTATTTGACATATCAATTTACGGTTTGCATCTTGGTATTTTTTTTAGTTTGACAAGCACACTTTCTGTTTTTTCTGATATCTTAGTCCCTAAATCTATGCTGACTATAAAGCAACAACACAAACTGAATTTTACATTTCTAATTTGTCTATTTGAAAAATATTACGCAAGTTCAGGAAACAAGTTCAATAAGTAACGCCAGATTAGAGATTCTTCCTCTATATGATTTGTTCTTTCAGGACGAGGGCAATTATGGCTCTCCACAACTTTCTTTCTCCTGAAAAGACTGTAACAGTTTCTTTCTTTGCCAAGATTTCCAAAGTCTCTAGTCCACCATCCATTAACATGCTTGTCATCTATCTACCTCTATCTCTCTTGCCCTGTGTGTGTCAAATTCTCCAAGCCCTGCTTATTATGTGTCCAAGAAATTTCTGCTCACGAAATCCATTTAATTCATTTCATTGTCATTGTTTATGTTAAGATACGTTTCGTGTTCCAGAAATTTTTCAATATTGAGAAAAAAATCGTCGAAGATTGTGTATTTATAAACTGTAATTTTTGAAAAGCAATTTGAACCAAACGCTTCTGTAGCTGAATGGTAAAATTTTGTCAGGTCAAATGACTGTTTCCCCCAAACTTTTAAAGTTTCGATTCCTATCGGAGAACTCATATTTTCTACGACACTTCTTGAACATTCAGGCTGGTAAGTGTAATTAATACTGTTTAATTAAAAACAAAGATTTACTTAAATTAATGATGAACAGGAAATATATTAAATAATTGTCAAACTTAATCCGTTTCATATTATATATATATATATATATATATGTGTGTGTGTGTGTGTGTGTGTGTGTATCTTATATATCTATAAGTCTACCATGGTTAGAATATTTTTGCTATATCTATTGATTTAGTGCTCCGGCTATATAATGAGAGATTCTTGATGAAACCCGAAGAAGAATCTGCAATGTTTGTGGTCTCAACCTGGCATCTCAGCTTCAGTCACTTTTCAAGTGCCATAATATAACTTCCCTGTGCCTTTTTTATAAATATTTTAATGGTAAATATTCTAGAGAAATTTCCTCTATGGTATCTAAACTCTAAATTTAAGCGCAGTACGAGATTGGCAGCCAGGTCTCATCATTTTACGGTTGAAATGGTTTGATTTAAATGTAAGATCTATATTAACAGTTTCTTTTCTAGCACTTCTCGCTTGTGGGACTCTCTTCCGACTTCTTGCTTTCCAGTCAAGTTTGATCTTCAAAAATTTAAGCATAAAGACAATCGTTATTTTTCGGCTCACTTAAATTCTGTCTTTCTCGCTCATTTATAATGTTTTTCTCATATTCCGTCACACTCAGTAACCTATTGCGGCTTAGTGGCTTTGTTGCCTTACTCGTTTTGAAGTGTTTAAAAAAAAACAAAAAGAAGAAGAAACACTATCTGTTTATACTTCTGAGATGAGGTATTATTACTTTACATTATTCGGACTATTTCCTCAAAATTCGCTATTTTTATTATAAAAAGGGTTGTACTTAAAAGGAATATATTTACCGAACCATTTAAAGTTTCTCCTTGTTCCATTTTTAATTATTCACTTGTCAATTCTCATATAATTTCCCTCTGAAAGTTCTCCAAAGGCATTGGTTAGATCCAATGACAGGACCCAAAGAATGTGAGTTCAATACCAGGTTAAGGCATTGGAGAACTTTCAGAGGGAAATTAAGAAGATAACTGATAACCGGAACATCCATCAAAATTTCGTTTTTTTCCTAGAAAGAGTTCACCCTAATGAGCAAAATAAAGGATTCAGTTCACATTCCAACCACTTGAAGAAGGTCTGAGTGTACAACGGCCGAAAAAAATTGTTAAATATGTCAACAAAGATGAGGACAATAGTCCGAATAATGTAAATAGTGTCATAATAAATTATCTCAGATATATTGACAGATACTTTGGGCTGAAAAAAGATAAATATACATGACAAAGATGAGGACAATAGTCAAATAATGTAAATAGTGTACATAATACCTCATCTCAGAAATATAGACAGATACTGAAAGGCGGAAACCTTGTAATAAATATGGCGACAAAGATGAGGACAATAGTCTAAATAATGTAAATAGTGTACATAATACCTCATCACAGAGATATAGACAGATACTGAAAGGCCGAAACGTTGTAATAAATATGGCGACAAAGATGAGGACAATAGTCAAAATAATGTTAATAGTGTACATAATACCTCATCTCAGAAATATAGACAGATACTGAAAGGCCGAAACGTTGTAATAAATATGGCGAGAATGATGAAGACAATAGTCCGAATAATGTAAATAGTGTACATAATACCTATCTCAGAAATAGAGAATGATACTGAAAGGCCGAAACGTTGTAATAAATATGGCGACAAAGATGAGGACAATAGTCTCAAATAATGTTAATAATGTAAGAAGAAATACTCATTAAAAAAACGGAGTTCGTTTCATAATATTGAATTAGTCTTAAGCAGGATCAGTACCCTTTCTATTTAACGGTCAGTCTAGTCATCGTAAGGTTAAAAAATAGACAATATAATCACCTGTGTAGGCTTATACTTTTTTTTTTCAATTTGTTCCCTTGTTTTAACAACGGGCTTGATTCCTGATTCTGAAATGTGCCGCTAATCAATTGATCTGTTTCCTAAGGGCAGTTATTGAATATGTTAGTTATTTGATTAGCCAATATAACATCACGTCGATGATCGATTCTCAAATATTTTGCGATGTCTGTTTTGTGGCTGAGCTCTTCAAATAGGCATTTGTTTAACCAAGATCGGGACTTCAATAGAAATATAATTATATTCTATTAATTAGCTTAGAATTTCGATTCGCCCTCGAGATTACGAACTAAGCCGAGAGCAGAAAACGAGATTTGCGAGACAGGCACGCATGCATCACGCGCCATATTGCTGTGTAATGGATGTAAAGATGGTCCGACGATAAATGGGTATTGGGTTCAATTTTCACTTGCGTTCTACACTGGTGTCCTAGTGACTAAAACTAAATTAAAATATCTACGCACACGAGCATATACATTGTAGGTATATACGTGTGTATTCTTTAATAATGTATATTAATTAATATATATCTGATGTTTGTCAATACAGTGTAACCCGGATATAAGAGACCCGGATATAAGAGAAACCCGGATATACGAGAGATTTTCTCTGGTCCCAAATTAGCGCATGTGTTAATGTATATAAATTAGACCAAACCCGGATATAAGAGACTTCTTCTCCGGTCCCGACAACTCTCTTATATCCGGGTTACACTGTATATGTCATAGTTTTCATTATTTAAGCATAAAATTAACTATTCATGTACAAAAAAAAGAAATGAAATACAAATTTACTAACACCCCACCCAACAACGACAACGCTTAAAAATTATCACCGAGAACACTTCTAAAAGACTAGAAGTCAAATGGTAAGAATTGAAAGAAAAAAGAGAGAAAAGCTTAAGGAATGAGCGTTAATTAAAAAAAAAAAACAAACAAAAAAAAACGACGAAAAGGACAGTCATTCTACATATATGGGCAGACAGGAACATGTGATCACCCGCGCGCGCAAACGTACACATACACTATGAAAAATAATTGCGCAAATGAAAAGTGCATATAAAAAAGAAAAATATGAGTAGAAACAGTTAATTGCTGATACCCACTGACGAGTGGACGGAGTAATTCCTGGGTGGGGGTCTGTCTACAAAACTCTGGAGTCGGTATGCTGAAGGTAACATCAATCAGCCAAGTGACAAACCTATTACATTTATTAATTCTCACTGTCTCTCACTCTTTATATATATATATATATAATATTAGACGTCAATATATATATATATATATATATATATATATATATATATATATATATATATATAAATTTAACTGTGTGAATAGACAATATTTATAAATATAAATGACAATAGGAAAAACTGTAGTTATTAAGGACACGTTTCGTCCAATGTGACTTACTCAAAGTAAAAAAACGAAATTTCCAATTCATGAATTGGACGTGATTACGATTCCAATGTAATAAATTAACAAATATTAGTGGAATATTAGTCCTCCATAATATATATATATATATATATATATATATATATATATATATATATATATATATATATATATATATATATATATACCATATATATATATATATATATATATATATATATATATATATATATATATATATATATATATATATATATATATATATATATATATATATATATATATATATATATATATATGGGCGCTTGACCGAGTGGTTAGAATGTTCGCATTCTGGTTTTTTTAGAATACCAGGGTTCGAATCTCAGCCTTTATCGATTTGTCCAGTAAGGAAAAATTCCTGATTTTATCGGACTGGATGGAGGTCGATCCTGGCTTGGCACTTTTGAAAATGCCTGTAAACCATACCACGGGTTAACCATCCTTGTGAATGTAATTGGGTAGACGGAACTGTTGTGGCCGTCGATAGATGTGCTACAACGAAGCCACAATTCATCATGGCCGAGGGCTTGAGTGCGTGGCCTTGTTCAAATTGTTGTTCGCGCTAGATAACACGCTATCTCCCAGAAACTGTAACTAAGGTCTGCTCAGCATAGTTTCAGTATAAAAACACAAGTGGGCTCTGTGGCTGTTGAGCAAACACAAAATGGGCCTGAGCGAGCAACTGCAATAGAGATTGGCTCGCCGACCTAGTGGGCGGGTATCCTCGAATACGAGTGGCCAGCTATTATACATATGACATAAAAGTTTAGAATTTAAAAGAAAAAACAACAACAGGGATCCAAGTCGAAAATTAAAAAAAAAAGAAAAACAAAAGACAAAGCCATACAACAACTGCAGCAATAAATGCAATCTCTGCCAACAGGAAAAATTAGCGATTATGACATTTCCAGATCAAAAGAAACTTTTAAAATAGAAGTCCGAACACTTAAGTCCTTGCTTACATATTAGAAAATTCCTCTTAAGCACATATGAGGCTGGATAAAAAAAAAATGTTCATTTCAACAATTTCCCCCACCGATAAATTTACAATATCTTTTCTTTTCCTCTTTCCCCTCTTTCCCCTTCTTCTTCTTCTTCTTCTTCTTCTTTACACCCTACTCCTCCATTTCTATTACACCCAAGGTCGTGCGTTTGTTTATTTATTTATTATAAATAATAATATAGCGGTCATTAGTTTTTGTTTAAAAATGAAGAGGTCATTTGATAAAAATCGCCTGACTATACCGTAAGGTTGAAACCAAGGTAGCTGATTTAACTGACCTCCTGATTTTTAAAGCATATATATATATATATATATATATATATATATGAAGAAATATGGTCTTAAGGTGTGCTATATTTATGGGATAAAGTGCTCAATATCAGAGAGAAAGCATGTGTAAATATAAAAGTGAACATTGAAGTCAACAATTAGAGGCGACAGGCTGGTTCATGCTAGACGCAATCGTCAGGCCACTATGTATTTGAGGATGAAATAGAACTAATGTCTTTAATTTAATTACAAAATTAAATTCGAAGATTTTAGCTTCCATTTTTGAAACAGGGTTAGAACCGTGTAGCCAAAAAACCATATTTTAAATCAATTAATTTGTAATATTAATGCTCTGTAAATTTACATTGAGCACTATTTTGTAAAAATAAAAATATCTATAAGAACACCGGATTATATATCTTACTTTTCTTTCTTTCTATATATATATATATATATATATATATTTATCCTGTTTCCACAATTCTGACTATGGTATTTTCTTCCATCTTAAAGCCTTTTATCCACTTGGCAGAGTTACATCAACCTTTTGCTTCACCTTTTATCTTTTCTTCTTGCTATGAGTCTTGACTAGCTCCTTTTTTGCCAGTTAATCTCTTTCATCAAAGCGTGAGAAAAACTTACCACGCAGAAGGCAACGGAAAAACACACCACTATATTTCCCAAGAAGGCATGGTATTTCACAGAAATATAGAAAAGGAAGCTGTGAGGAGCCATGACTGCTTACATCCTGAAAGACCGTGGCATTTCAAAATGACAAGGTGAACAGGCTTCTTTAGCCTTGGTTGGTAGTCAGTCTAAGGAAAACACAAAATTTGAAACCGTTGGGCCTGTACCATTAAATGAATCCGCTATATTTCCAAAGAAGGCGTGACAGTTGGCAGATAAAAGAATGCGTGTGGAGGTCCATGACCCTCTTTATTCTTAAGGAACCTGTCATTTGAAAATAGCAACTTAGAATGGGCTTTATAACCTTGGGTGGAAACAAGTCTAAGAGATGGAAAACTCCGAATTCCAGACTGTGGAGAAGGCAACGGGAAACCACTGCACTATATTTCCCCAGTAGGCATGGTAATTCGCAGATAATAAAGAAAAGGAACTTGTGGAGAGCCATGACTGCCTTTACCCTGCAGGAAACTAGTATTTGAAAATAACAAGTTAGACTGAGCTTTCTAACCTTGAGTGGTAACCAATCTAAGAGAAGGAAAACACGGAATTTCAAACTATGTAGACATTAACAGCAAACCACAACACAATAATTCCCAAGAAGGCATGGAAATTCACATAAATAAAGAAAAGGAAGCTGTGAGGAGCCATGGCTGCTTATATCATGAAAGAACGTGATATTTCAGGATGACAAGGTAAATAGGCTTCTTTAGCCTTGGTTGGTAGTCAGTCTAAGGAAAACACAGAATTTGAAACCGTTGGGCTTTACCATTAAATGACTCCGCCATATTTCCCAAGAGGGCATGACAATTGGCAGATAAAAAAAAAGGATGTGGAGGGCTATGATTCCTCTTTATTCTGAAGGAACCAGTCATTTGAAAATAGTAAGTTAGAATGGGCTTTATAACCTTGGGTGGAAACAAGTCTAAGAGAAGGAAAACACTGAATTTAACAACAGAAGACAACAGGAAACCCCACCACAATATTTCCCCAGTAGGCATAGAAATTCACAGATAATGAAGAAAAAGAAACCGTGGTGAGCCATGATCACTTATATCTTGAAAGAAAATGGCGTTAAAAAGCACTATGTGGGGCGAGGCAGAAATGGCCAGTTAAGATATTGATAATCTTTAAATCTTTCTGTGGGCAACTTGTCGGTTAGCAGCGAATGGCTAACGGGAGGTGGCGAATTTGATAGGATGATTAGGTAGCCTCTGTTAAAGATGATTTCGGATAATTTTGTTTTTGCTGAACGAAATGACAATCGATTTATTACATATAAGAGAAAGTCGCAATCAAGTCGATTCTAAACATTTAACGATGAAATTTCACATTCGGGCGCCCAGTGATGAGAGTTCGATAATGAAAATGAACTCGACGCTAACCATATAAAACAGCGGCCCTTTGGGATTTCAACTCCGGCCTTAAGTTAAAATAATTCGGAGGTGATTAACAAGTTAGGCGCCATCTGCTAGCCACAGGCGTTATTAGCTGACTAATGGCGGCCTCTCAGCAGTGTGCATTTATTATTCATGATGGGTGAATGGTGAAAGAAAAGTTTGCAATTTAAATCACTCGTAATTTGTCTCCCATCAGTATGAATCCACAGATTATCCATTGCTGGGATGAGAGCACTTCTTTCCCTGCAAATGTGATGCTAGAATTAAACACGGTAAAGTTCCATGACAGACCACTGAAGGCCGCAAAATGGTAAACCGTTCAGTTATATCGGAAAAAAAAATAATTATCGGCCAACCATTAGTAATACGGAATAGGTTCCAGCAACGCCACTACTTGAATAAGTAGGCCATCCACTCACATTTTAAATCCAAATTTTAACGGCCATGTAGCTAGTGTATATTTACACTGTTATGTACACTTATGTACACTTATGGCTGGCACGGTGGAGTAATGGATAGCTGCTCGGATTGAGGAATAGGAGAGCCGAGTTCGAATTCCAGTCGAATCAATTACATTCACTTACGTGCCTAATACCCTTGGGAAAGGTATGAATCCTCTTCTTCTCCCCAGCTATGGGTAAATAGCAGGACAGACTTGGTTCTATAGCATTGGATGGCAACTGGCCTATCACAGAAAGAAATACCAACCTACTATAGAAGAAAATCTGCCTCTTCTCCCCACCCCAGATATAGGTAGATAGCAGGACAGACAGTGATATAACCTTGGATGGCAACTGGTCTACTGCAGGAAAAAACTATTCTTCCCCTCCCACAAGATATGGGTAAATAGCAGAACAGACCAGGTTCTATAGTCTTGGATGGCAACTGGTCTACCGCAGAAAGAAAACAACTTACTGCATTTTTTCTAAAAATGCCTTTTCATTCATGTATCAAAAGATACACGATCGCCTAAGCGTGTATCACGCATGACACATAACTGACTGACGTGCTAATACCCTTGGGAAAGGTATGACTCCTCTTCTTCGAGTAATGGATAGCGGCTCGGATTGAGGAATCGGAGAGCCGAGTTCGAATTCCAGTCGAATCAATTACATTCACTTACAGGCTAATACCCTTGGAAAAGGTATGAATTCTCTTCTTCTCCCCCACCAGCTATGGGAAAATATAAAAGACAGACCGGGTTCTATAGCCACGGATGGTAACTGGTCAACTGCAGAAAGAAATGGCAACCTACTGCAGGAAAAAAATCTGCCTCATCAGTCATGTATCGAAAGATACATGATCGCCTAAAAAAAGATAAAAAGAAAGAAAGAAAGAAATAAAGAAGGGGGGAAAAAGAAAATATGAAGAGGGAAGAAAAAGAAAAAAGAAAGAAATGAAAATAATGAAAGGAAAAAAGAATAAAGAAAAAAGAATGAAATAAAGAAAGAAAGTGGAGGGCCGAGTTCGAATTCTAGTCGAATCCATTATATTCACTTACATGCTAATACCCTTGGGAAAGGTTTGAATCCTCTTCTTCTCCCCCCACCAGCACCCCCACCAGCAATGGGTACAATATCGGGTTCTATAGCCTTAGATGGAAACTGGTCTACCGCAGAAAGAAATGGCAACCTACTGCGAGAAAAAGATATCTGCCTGATTAGTCATGTATCGAAAGATACATGATCGCCTAAGCGCGTATCACGCATGTAACATAACTGATATATACAGAGTAGAATAAAGAGATAAAAAAAGATAGGAAGAAATAAAGAAGGAAGAAAAGGAAAATATGAAGAGGAAAGGAAAAGAAAAAAGAATAAAATAGCGAAAGAAAGAGGAGAGCCGAGTTCGAATTCCAGTTGAATCCATGACATTCACTTAGGTGCTAATACCCTTGGGAAAGGTACAAAACCTCTTCTTCTATCTCCAGTTATGGGGTTATTCTATTTGTATGCGCTTTTCCCCCTCTTCTTTTCTTTTAATATTATTATTATTTTATTTTTTCTGCACCCCTCCCCCATTTTCTGACAATGTTTTTCCAAAAATTTTATCAAAATGTCTTATCCTTCTTTTTTCCTTTTCTTTTATTTTTATTGGCTTTTTTTTTCCTTTGTTTCTCCAAACTCTTTTCCTGTCTCGCCAAAAGTCCTGGACGAACAATGTTCGGCACTGATCCCAACACGTGACGTCTTCTTTACCCTATGACCCTCTTCCTCTATGTCAATCTCACTCATCCACTACCCACATTAATAAGAATAAAACGGCCTAACTCGTTCACACTGATCCCAAATTTGAATCGAAGTTTCGCACAGTGAGGTATCAGACAGAGATTTGAAAAACTAGGTAATCCGTATGGGTAAACCTAAGGAGGATAAAATCCAGAGAGCTCAATGTAAATCCAGAGCAAATAATTTAAATAAAAACAGACCACTTTAAGGTTCCATGTAATAATAATTATTTCACCACAGCCCTTTTAAAAGGACTGCGGATCATCAGACTTTTTGGTTGAAACAAAAATGAAAAGAAATTTACACATTTTTTGACTGGCCGTATTAAACATATGTAAATTAACGAAGTGAGGAAGAGAGAAGACATGAGTTAGATATATATATATATATTTAGTTAGACTATATATATTTTTATAGATTTAACCTATCAATTTACTATTGAAGAGAAAAATAATAAATAGATCTTCAGAGTTTAAAAATACATATATAGATTCCAAAGATAAGTATATTTTGAGAAAGGAAGCTGAAATGTAATCCTTTTTGTTTAAAAAGGGAACCTATACTTCTTTCAAAAATATATATATTTTAAAGTTTTATCCGGACGATTGGCTATAAAACCTATTATATATATTTTATAATAAATTATAAATATATGTATATATTCATAAATATATAGGATTATACAATGAAGAAATTTAAGAATTTTGGGGAACCTAATCCTAAACAGGAAACAGGGAACCTCTTTCTATGCTTATAATTCAAAAGATAGGGACAAGTGAACCGGGCGGACAAGAAACATATCTGCCCTTTTGTTTAAAAAAAAAAAAAATTTTTAACCTCTGGAGTTTAGGCAGATAAATTAAGAAAACACAGCTGAAGTTTTTTTTAGAATTAAGTTAAACTCAATCTAAACAGGAAACATAGGATAAACCTCTTTCCTGTTCAAAATATTCTGTTTTTGTTGAAACCAAATGATAGGGTGTTGATAGAAACTCTGCTATATATAAAAATAATATATATATAAAATATTCAGAGTTTAAGAGAAAAGACGAGAGGAGAAACAAAATCCTCTTGCTTTCTTTGAGAAGGTGACATCGGGGAGAGGTCTTTTTTTTTTCAGTGCAATCATGATTGTTACCCTGTGTATAAAATAAAAAACCTAAATTTCAAAATCTGATGTTCAATCAACCTGAATATTTGCCATAAATATGTCATCTACATGCGTCCAATTTATTAAAAAAAAAAATATTAGAAACAAATCATGACGTATTGTTTCAAAATATAACAAATTCCTTTTCATGGTTTTTCTTAGAAAAAGTAAATGAATAAAACAAAAACTATGGAACACCTGGTTTGGATCAAATTTCTAGGGAATCAAAATAATCCTAAACATGAAACAAGGAACCTTTACCATAAAAAAGTTTTAAATGACAGGGTCTATTTTTTAAATTTGGATTTTTAATATTTCCTATTTCCACAAAGAGAATATAAAAAATTTTTAAACTTGAAAAACAAAGGTAGAGACATTAGAAATATACAACTGAAATAGATTTTAGAATTTAAACCATATATATATACCCCAAACATTGATTTAAAACAGGAAACAATCTTCCGTTCAAAAAATATGGGAGGATGAAATGAACCAAGATAAGCAAAGCTATCTGCTTTTATTGAGGAAACAAAAGTAAATAAATAGGAATTAAAATTTCAGAATTTTGGTCGAGAAGTTTAGAAGTACAGATTTGAAATAACCGGTAAACCAATTGAATTGTCTTAAAAAATTGTTTATGGCGTCACGCATCAAATATATTATTCAACTAGTTTAACGCACTTTTCAATAGTTTTTGGCATGATAGTGACCATCGAGTTTGTTGCAGTTGTGGTGACCAGCGAAACTAGTTTGTTGGTCTTTTTTTAAATGCGTTCAGGATATTAATTTGATTTCGTTCTCAACTCGAAAAAAAAAAAACCTTTACTCTTTGAGAATATTTGGCTTGATGCCGTTTGTCTTTGAAGCATTGTCCATCTTCGCCAGAAGTTGGCTATGGCATCGGCTGCCTGAACTGTGAAAAACAAAACAACAAAAAAAAAACAAAAAAAAAGACAAAAAAAAAAAACAATAAAACGGAAAACCTCGTTAGTATCGACCTATGATTCAATTTTTCTGCTTTTGCCAAGATTTTTTTAATCTGTTGGACGTTTTTGATATATCCGAAGAGACGATAGTCTTAAATCTGAAAAAAATTTGAAAGAAAAAAAAGATTTATTTTCATCTGACTTTGAACACGACATTTTCTATTTTAGAATTTAGTAAATATAAATCTAAATTAATAATAATAATTTGGCTTTTTTAAAAAATCTTTATATTACCAATTTCATTTATATATATATAAAATATTTTTTTTTTTTTCCATATAATTGTTTTTGATTTTAAATCTTTTTTTCCTTTCGGATGCAATCTTATTTAAAATTTAACATACCCCGGGGAATGAAGTGCTATAGCATGTTTGTACTGTCGAAAAGGCTAGAATAAAAAATAAATATTAACTACTAAGGATATTAAGATTTGTCAATGGAGATAAGACATTAAGAGCCATTTATGCGGGTTCTGCAGAAATTTTTTGGTCAGCCTACATCTCTAAAAACCCACGGTAAACCTTTTGCTTATGAGATTTACATCCTCGTGAGGGGAAACTGTACTTTTATAACAGACCTCATATACACTATTATTACATTTTATTGGACTATCATTTTTCTAAATATTTGAACAAACATATTTATCACAATGTTTCTGCCGTTTGCATTTTTTTCCATATTATTAATCAGGTGGTTGAAATGTCGAACTTAAATATTTTTTTTTTAAATTAAGGTAGATTTTTTTATTATAAATTAACCCATTCTCTTGAATTTTGAGCATTTGACTCGGGAAAGTTCAATAGTACCATATTAAATATAATACTTTACTTTGGAGAAAGAAATATCTATCTATTTATTTATCTATTGTATCTATCTATCTATATATATATATATAATCATATATATATATATATAAAAGGTAATATTTTGTATTGTCAAAAATATATATATATATATGTATATATAAAAAGTATAGCTGGAGATGCCGCAAACGTTTTTTGTTTTATAATAATTAATTTTTATCTCAAAAACGTGTTTCTGGTCTACAGACCGTCATCAGGTAAAGGCAGTAAGATTTCCATTATTAAAAAAAAAATTAATTTTTTCCTTTATGTTTTTTCAATTTTAAATATTCTCGATATGAGAATTCTCTGTTTTTTGTTGGTAAAAACCCGTCTTTTTGAATTGGCAGTGAAGTGTTCTGCGCGAAGGGTCATAAAACAAGATCAAGGTTGGTCCAAGAGAAATGATGAATTGAATATTAACACTTTATTTATTTTATTGCGTTTTATTATTTTTAAGAATGTTTTAAAATGAAGGTGTGTGTTCTTAGATTTATTTTCAACGGTTTTTGTTGTTTCTATCATTTATGCGTTATTATTGCGTGATATTAAATATACTGTTAAGAGAAATTATAAACAAATTTATACAAATCCACATACATAAAATTATTCATACACACTTCCCACCATTTATATATAAACATACATACAAATGTCTTATTGCATAAGACATGTCCAGTATACACATATATATATATAAACATATTCCTGACATCTGTTGTGTTGAAAACAATTTTTTACATAGTTGTTTCCTGTTTTGTAAATATATATATATATATATATATATATATATATATATATATATGTGTGTATATATATTTTTTTTTTTTTCGTGAACTGCAGATAATGCAAGGCATGTGATATGTGTTCATGCATGTGAGTATTTGATTTATGAATATATATATATATATATATATATATATATATATATATATATATATTAATATTTCAATATATGAAAATATGAATATATTATATATATATATATATATATATATATATATATATATATATATATAAGAAGGTATTTTATTAATATTAATATATATATATATATATATATATATATATATATATATATATATATATATATATATATATATATAAAATATATGTTTATATATATATATATATATATATATATATATATATACTATATTCAAATATATATTGTTAAATGACAAACGAATGTCTGTTATGTTTGATCATGAGCCGTTCTAAATCATATTAGATATGTCCTTTAATTTCAAATATTAAACCAAACAAAAATTAATTAACATTTGCATATTTTTTTATTAATATTTTTCCGTATAGACTAAGTTTTTGGCTCAAATAATTACGACCTTTTTAATGGTTATATATTTAAGTAAATAGTATATTCACCATCAAAGATAATATTCTGTTATGTCGACATAGAAGAATTCTATTTTCGATAACAGTCACCGAAAAATTAACGTAGATCGTAAATTCATGGAACCGCCATATTTTTTCGTGCCCATTTACCGAAATATTAACAACAGGACTATATGTCTAGATGCAATGTAATCTGTTGTGACTAGTTTGAAATGTAATTTTGTTGAGTGTGGGTTGCTTTGTTTTAATGTAGATAGCCTCCAATATCTGAAGGTCTTTATTACTATATATATATATATATATATATATATATTAAGACATTTTTATGTTTTATATTCTTTTTGTAGATACGAATATTTACGTAAATGCTCTGTTTATAATACGAATATTTAAGTAAATGCTCTGTTTATGATAAACACTATTAAACAACATTTACCAGGCTGAATGTACGAAAAATTTTGACAGAAAATATTCGTCCTCCGACAGTATTCGAACCTGTATCCTATACGGAACCGTCATTTAGCTTGACGTGCCTTTAACCGATTTGGCCACAGAGGAGCGTTCGGTTAGCAAGGTCGAATTTACTGTATTTGAACTTCAATCTTCTATGAACCTATCACGTACATTCATATCTGCTCATGGCGTATCAAATGTAAAGAAATGACGTCAGACATTAAGAAATGGACAATTATTTTAAGACAAAGATATATATATTTACGCTGACGTGCCTTGACCGAGCGGTCAAATGACGGTTCCGTATAGGATGCAGGTTCGAATCCTGTCAAAGGACGAATATTTTCTATGAAAATTTCTCGGACATTCAGGCCGGTAAATATTATTTAATGCTGTTTATTATAAACAGAGCATTTATTTAAATACTTGTATCTATAAAAAGAACGTTATACATAAAAATGTCTTTAATAAATAAATTGTCGGACTTTGTCCATTTCTTAATATATATATATATATATATATATATATATATATATATATAAAGATTTGACTTTTACTATTATAATAGACCTAACCTACAAAATCTGACTAACAAACTCCTTGAAAGTTCCGACACATATGGAATGGAAATCAACGTAGAGTAATGGTTAATGGCACAGACAACACCATTGCCGTCGGCATCATGGGGGGTGAACCACTGAAGGAAGTGTTCAGCTTCAAACACTTGGGAACAAGACTGTCAAAAGATGACACATGCAACGCTTTTGCAGCAGTCACAACAGCGATGGCAAGATTGGAAAGGATATGGATGATCGACATCAGCTTCCATACCAAATTCAAGCTCTCCAAATTGATGGTCGTATCCATCCTTCTCTTGTGAGACTTGGACACTCCTGGCTGGGAAAGGAAAAAAAAGGATCTAGGTATTCAAGAACAGATGCTTGAGAAAGGTCCTCTTCATCTCCTGCTGGGAGTATAAAACCAATGACTATGAACGGAGCAAGGTCAAAAGTCCCGAGGTCCGTCAGGAATCTTTCCTTGTCACTATTAAGCGTCAGAAGATGGTTTGACTGCATCACACGGTAGAACTGCCTCTTTAAGACCATCATGAAAGGAACGGTTGAAGGCCGACGCAAGCGGGGGGTGGGGAGGCCAACGCAAGAGCTGGTCAGACGACATCAAAGAGTGGACTGACATGAGAATGCCTTAACCCTTGAGAGCCACCGCCAACAGATCATCCTGGAGGAGTTTATCTGTTTCTTCTACCCTGAGGTCCCTCGACAACTTAAGGGTCCAGGTATTCAATAACAAATGCTTGAGTAAGGTCCTCTTCATCTCCTACTGGGAGTACAAAATCAATGACTAGGAACGGAGCAAAGTCCCGTGGGCCGTCAGGAATCTTTCATTACCACTATTAAGCGTCGGAAGATGTCATGGTTTTGCCGCGTCACACGGCATAAACGCCTCTGCAAGATTATCATGAAAGTCACTGTTGAAGGCGGACGCAATCGGGAGGAGCAACGCAAAAGCTGGTCAGACAACATCAGAGTGGACTGACATAAGAATGCCCTAACTCCTGAGAGCCACCGCCAACAGATCATCCTGGAGGAGGTAGTCTGCTTTCTGTCCCATAGGGTACTCCCGACGATTGAATCACTCAAGGCACTGATGATGATAATGATGAGTAAAAAATAATCCATTTAAAATTGATTCGTAGAATTCACAACAGGGGATCTGCTTTTCTTTAATAGGGTTAGACGCTTTTTTTTAAAGATAGAGTCTATAATTTATGTGAGGTGCGGGGAAGAATTGTTAACAGAGAGAGAGAGAGAGAGAGAGAGAGAGAGAAAGAGAAAAAAAGAAAGAAAGAAAGAAAGAAAGAAAGAAAGAAAGAAAGAGAGGAAACAGATAGAGAAATTGAGAAGAGGAAAGAAGAACGAGAATGATTGAAAGGGACTGAGAGCTACGGAGAACGAAAAACGGAGGGAAAGAGAAGGAGAGAAAAGAAAAAGAGATAGGGAAAGAGAAAGAGAAAGGAGGAGAGAATGAGGGATAAAGAAGAAGGCCATTAAGAAAGAGAAAAAAGAAAGAGAGATAGATAGATAGATAGATAGATAGATAGATAGAAGGAGAAAGCGAGAGATGAAAATGTCGAGATATACGAAAAATAATGGAAATTAAAAAGAAAATCATCTCTAAAGATGAAAAGTTTCAGGAGCACGATTTAAAAACGATGTCTGAAAAAGAAAGAGAAACTGTACGAGAAAAAGCGAGAAATAGCACAAGAAAGAACGAGAATGCGTACGAGAAACGAACGAGAAAGCGTACGAGAAACAAACGAGAAAGCGTGCGAGATAAAGACGAGAAAAGGTACAAGAAAAAAACGAGAATGCGTAGGAGAAACGAACGAGAAAGCGTAAGAGAAAGTGTACGAGAAAATAAAGACATATCTCACGAGAATTGATCGAGAGAAGAACGCGTAAATGTACGAGAAGAAAAAAAGAGAAGAAAAATTACGGGATTCAAATGACTACTTTGAAACATAGAAGTTTATGTAGTTTACCTGGATGACCCCACCACCGTTATTTGTTTGTTTCCGGTGGAGAAAGTCAGAGGGGAGTCCGATCATCTTGCCCAACCAATCCATGACAATGGTTTCAAGTTCAGTGCACGCCGGGCTTGAGGCCTGTTAAGGATACAAAAGAAACGACGAATTAACATTTTGAAAGAAAGATGCCTTCCAAAAGCTAAGCAAAGTATCAAGATATCGCACACCTCATTCCCGATAACCATTTTGGCAGTAACTCTCTACATTACAAGCTTAACCTCTTCAAGTCGAGGATTAATCATTATCTATCCTCATTATCTTCATAATCTCCACTTCTTACAACCTCCTCTTTCAATAATATCACCCACCTCATTCATTCCGTCCTGGGTATGATGATAAACTATATCCGACAGCAAGGCCTCTGATCAAACTAAGGTCAAAACGCTATGAAAGTGTAAAAATAGGTTTAAATAGCAGAAATAGAATATTAGTGTTTGAGCCTTTACATTATGTTATATATATATATATATATATATATATATGAACAAGTTGACAGACATTCTCTTGTGTCTGCACATTGCATGTGATAAGACAGTCTAATTTAAATTGATTTATGGCCGCCACTTATCAGAGTTCCCGACGCATTTCTTTTTTACAGTTTGGTTTTTCTTTCATTTTAACCAGATGAAGCCAAAGAGAGCAGACGCACTCAGCGAAACGAGTCGTTTATAAATTTCCACTTGGTCTCATCATCTTCATCTTCGTAAGTGAATATAATGGATTCAACTTTGAGAAGCGCTGCTTTAGGGTCTGATAGAAATCATGATGCAGGAGAAACAAGGATCCATCGAAAGTAATTGAAGATAAGATTAGCTGTTAATCTAATCGTCACGGACGGTGGGATGCGGACACTTGCAATGAGATAATATTTGGAGAAGAAATTACGATGGAGCTGCATTCTAATGAGAGAGATCATTTGTTAGAGGAGAAGCAGATGAGGACAAGTACTAAAAATGCTTTGAACTTAGTGTTGAGTTGGTTGATTGAGCGACATTTCAAAACTTGTTCATGTTATTTAATGTCGAAATGAGTCTTCTTTTAAAATTTGATTTGAGTCCAGAATAATTTATTTCGTTTGGGGATAGGTCATTTTTTTTAATCATTTCACCTAAAGCAAGGCAATAAAGCCACTAATACTTTCATGGTAACTGCTCCAACCAGCTACTTTCGCTGGTTCCCAAACTGCATGGATTTAAGCGTGTTACTAAGCTAACATCTCACTCCCACCCTTTCACTGTCTAAACGGTTAAATGTCGCCGTCTCTTCTACTCCAATAGTTTCATGTCTCGCACTTCTCGCCTGTGGAACTCCCTTCTTCTTACTTGCTTCCCTGATAGGTATAATCTTCAATTATTCAAATGCAATGTCAATCGACGTCTTCAGATGCCTTGATTTAATTCCCAGTCCTTCTCTTCATCCTTTCCTCTTTCACGCCTCTTTACTCTTGCTCCCACTCTCTGTAACCCCTTGCGTGCTAGTGGCATTCCCGACTTGCTTGGGGTGAAAAGCTTAATATACATATATATATATATATATATATACGTTCTAATTTGGTTCACAATAAATAGCAAAATAGCGATATTTCTTACAGAATATTTATAATAACAAACAAAACGTTGTGATGTCAACGAACACGCGGTTGAGACTTTTGTGATGACAACGAATACTCGTAATGCTCGTTGTAGTAGAGACTTTTTAATCGCAGATACAACTATAGTAAGCCGTTGAACAATGTTGGTGTTAGACGCCTTCGAATAACAGACGCACTAATAGTACTTGCTCGAATAGTAACCACCGTATAGTGATCTGAATAGAGAAATAGTATAGTGAATAGAACAGAGAATAGTGATCCGAATAGTAATAGAGGATAGAATAGAAATGGTGATCCGTATAGTAATAGAGGATAGAATAGAAATGGTGATCCGTACAGTAATAGAAATAGAATAGAAATGGTGATCCGTAGAATAGAAGAGAATAGATGGTGATCCGTATAGTAATAGAAGATAGAATAGAAATGGTGATCCAAATAGTAATAGAAGATAGAATAGAAATGGTGATCCGTATAGTAATAGAAGATAGAATAGAAATGGTGATCCGTAGTAATAAAAGATAGAATAGAAATGGTGATCCGTATAGTAATAGAGGATAGAATAGAAAAATAGTAATAGAGGATAGAATAGAAATGGTGATCCGTATAGTAATAGAAGATAGAATAGAAATGGTGATCCGTATAGTAATTAGAATAGAAATAGGTGATCCGTATAGTAATAGAAATGAGTAATAGAATAGAAATGGTGATCCGTATAGTAGATAGAATAAAATATAGTAATAATAGAAAATAGAAATGGTGATCCGTATAGTAATAGAGGATAGAATAGAAATGGTGATCCGTATAGTAATAGAAGATAGAATAAAATGGTGATCCGTAATAGAGGATAGAATAGAAATGGTGATCTGTATAGTAATAGAAGATAGAATAGAAATAGTGATCCGTATAGTAATTAGAATAGAAATGGTGATCCGTATAGTAATAGAAGATAGAATAGAAATGGTGATCCGTATAGTAATAAAAGATAGAATAGAAATAGTGATCCGTATAGTAATAGAAGATAGAATAGAAATGGTGATCCGTGAGTAATCCGTAATAGAAATGGTGATCCGTATAGTAATAGAGATAGAATAGAAATGGTGATCCGTATAGTAATAGAGATAGAATAGAAATGGTGATCCGTATAGTAATAGAGGATAGAATAGAAATGGTGATCCGTATAGTAATAGAGATAGAATAGAAATGGTGATCCGTATAGTAATAGAAGATAGAATAGAAATGGTGATCCGTATAGTAATAGAGGATAGAATAGAAATGGTGATCCGTATAGTAATAGAAGATAGAATAGAAATGGTGATCCGTATAGTAATAGAGGATAGAATAGAAATGGTGATCCGTATAGTAATAGAAGATAGAATAGAAATGGTGATCCGTATAGTAATAGAGGATAGAATAGAAATGGTGATCCGTATAAATAGAAGATTGGTGATCCGTATAGTAATAGAGGATAGAATAGAAATGGTGATCCGTATAGTAATAGAGGATAGAATAGAAATGGTGATCCGTATAATAATAGAGGATAGAAATGATAGAATAGAAATGGTGATCCGTATAGTAATAGAAGATAGAATAGAAATGGTGATCCGTATAGTAATAAAGGATAGAATAGAAATGGTGATCCGTATAGTAATAGATAGAATAGAAATGGTGATCCGTATAGTAATAGATAGAATAGAAATGGTGATCCGTATAGTAATAGAAGATAGAATAGAAATGGTGATCCGTATAGTAATAGAAGATAGAATAGAAATGGTGATCCGTATAGTAATAGAATAGAATATAATGGTGATCCGTATAGAAGATAAATAGAAATGATAGAATAGAAATAGAATAGTGATCCGTATAGTAATAGAATAGATAGAATAGAAATGGTGATCCGTATAGTAATAGAAGATAGAATAGAAATGGTGATCCGTATAGTAATAGAGGATAGAATATAAATGGTGAATAGTAATAGAAGATAGAATAGAAATGGTGATCCGTATAGTAATAGAGGATAGAATAGAAATGGTGATCCGTATAGTAATAATAGAAATGGTGATCCGTATAGATAGAATAGAATAGAAAATGTGATCCGTATAATAGGATAAATAGAAATGGTGATCCGTATAGTAATAGAAGATAAATAGGGTGATCCGTATAGTAATAGAAAGATAGAATAGAAATGGTGATCCGTATAGTAATAGAAAAGATAGAATAGAAATGGTGATCCGTATAGTAATAGAGGATAGAATGAAATGGAAATGGAGGATGAATCCGTATAGTAATAGAGGATAGAATAGAAATGGTGATCCCTATAGTAATAGAAGATAGAATAGAAATGGCAATCCGTATAGTAATAGAGGATAGAATAGAAATGGTGATCCCTATAGTAATAAAAGATAGAATAGAAATGGTGATCCGTATAGTAATAGAGGATGGAATAATAGAAATGGTGATCCGTATAGTAATAGAGGATAGAATAGAAATGGTGATCCGTATATAGAATAATGGTGATCCGAGGATAGAATAGAAATGGTGATCCGTATAGTAATAGAAGATAATAGAAATGGTGATCCGTATAGTAATAGAATAGAAAATAGAAATGGTGATCCGTATAGTAATAGAATAGAATAGAATAGGAAGAAGAAGCAATAGATATGGTGATCCGTATAGTAATAAAGGATAGAATAGAAATGGTGATCCGTATAGTAATAGAGGAATAGAAATGGTGATCCGTAAATAGAGGATAGAATAGAAATGGTGATCCGTATAGTAATAGAGGATAGAATAGAAATGGTGATCCGTATGAATAGAGATAGAATAGAAATATCCGTATAGTAATAGAGGATAGAATAGAAATGGTGATCCGTATAGTAATAGAGGATAGAATAGAAATGGTGATCCGTATAGTAATAAAAGATAGAATAGAAAATGGTGATCCGTATAGTAATAGAGGATAGAATAGAAATGGTGATCCGTATAGTAATAGAAGATAGAATAGAAATGGTGATCCGTATAGTAATAGAGGATAGAATAGAAATGGTGATCCGTATAGTAATAGAGGATAGAATAGAAATGGTGATCCGTATAGTAATAGAGGATAGAATAGAAATGGTGATCCGTATAGTAATAGAGGATAGAATAGAAATGGTGATCCGTATAGTAATAGAGGATAGAATAGAAATGGTGATCCGTATAGTAATAGAGGATAGAATAGAAATGGTGATCCGTATAGTAATAGAGGATAGAATAAAATGGTGATCCGTATAGTAATAGATAGAATAGAAATGGTGATCCGTATAGTAATAGAGGATAGAATAGAAATGGTGATCCGTATAGTAATAGAGGATAGAATAGAAATGGTGATCCGTATAGTAATAGAGGATAGAATAGAAATGGTGATCCGTATAGTAATGAGGATAGAATAGAAATGTGATCCGTATAGTAGTAATAGAAGATAGAATAGAGAAATGGTGATCCGTATAGTAATAGAGGATAGAATAGAAATGGTGATCCGTATATGGTGATAGAATAGAAATGGTGATCCGTATAGTAATAGAGGATAGAATAGAAATGGTGATCCGTATAGTAATAGAAGATAGAATAGAAATGGTGATCCGTATAGTAATAGAGGATAGAATAGAAATGGTGATCCGTATAGTAATAGAAGATAGAATAGAAATGGTGATCCGTATAGTAATAGAAGATAGAATAGAAATGGTGATCCGTATAGTAATAGAGGATAGAATAGAAATGGTGATCCGTATAGTAATAGAAGATAGAATAGAAATGGTGATCCGTATAGTAATAGAATAGAATAGAAATAGAATAGAAATGTGATCCGTATAGTAATAGAGGATAGAATAGAAATGGTGATCCGTATAGTAATAGAAGATAGAATAGAAATGGTGATCCGTATAGTAATAGAGGATAGAATAGAAATGGTGATCCGTATAGTAATAGAGGATAGAATAGAAATGGTGATCCGTATAGTAATAGAAGATAGAAAATAATAGAAGATAGAATAGAAATGGTGATCCGTATAGTAATAGAGGATAGAATAGAAATGGTGATCCGTATAGTAATAGAGGATAGAATAGAAATGGTGATCCGTATAGTAATAGAGGATAGAATAGAAATGGTGATCCGTATAGTAATAATATAGAATAGAAATGGTAGAAAATAGGTGAGAATAGAAATGGTGATCCGTATAGTAATAGAAGATAGAATAGAAATGGTGATCCGTATAATAGAAGATAATAGAAATGGATATAGAATAGAAATGAATGAAATGGTGATCCAGTAATAGTAATAGATAGGATGGAATAGAAATGGTGATCCGTATAGTAATAGAAGATAGAATAGAAATGGTGATCCGTATAGTAATAGAGGATAGAATAGAAATGGTGATCCGTATAGTAATAGAAGATAGAATAGAAATGGTGATCCGTATAGTAATAGAGGATAGAATAGAAATGGTGATCCGTATAGTAATAGAAGATAGAATAGAAATGGTGATCCGTATAGTAATAGAGGATAGAATAGAAATGGTGATCCGTATAGTAATAGAGGATAGAATAGAAATGGTGATCCGTATAGTAATAGAGGATAGAATAGAAATGGTGATCCGTATAGTAATAGAAGATAGAATAGAAATGGTGATCCGTATAGTAATAGAGGATAGAATAGAAATAGAATAGAAAATGGTGATCCGTATAGTAATAGAGGATAGAATAGAAATGGTGATCCGTATAATAGAAGATAAATAGAAATGATCCATAGAATAGAAAATAGAAATGGTGATCCGTATAGTAATAGAGGATAGAATAGAAATGGTGATCCGTATAGTAATAGATAGATAGAATAGAAATGGTGATCCGTATAGTAATAGAGGATAGAATAGAAATGGTGATCCGTATAGAGGATAATAGAAATGATCCGTATAGTAAATAGAAATGGTGATCCGTATAGTAATAGAGGATAGAATAGAAATGGTGATCCGTATAGTAATAGAGGATAGAATAGAAATGGTGATCCGTATAGTAATAGAGGATAGAATAGAAATGGTGATCCGTATAGTAATAGAAGATAGAATAGAAATGGTGATCCGTATAGTAATAGAGGATAGAATAGAAATGGTGATCCGTATAGTAATAGAGGATAGAATAGAAATGGTGATCCGTATAGTAATAGAAATAGAATCCGTGGTGATCCGTAATAATAGAGGATAGAATAGAAATGGTGATCCGTATAGTAATAGAAGATAGAATAGAAATGGTGATCCGTATAGTAATAGAGGATAGAATAGAAAAATGGTGATCCGTATAGTAATAGAGGATAGAATAGAAATGGTGATCCGTATAGTAATAGAGGATAGAATAGAAATGGTGATCCGTATAGTAATAGAGGATAGAATAGAAATGGTGATCCGTATAGTAATAGAGGATAGAATAGAAATGGTGATCCGTATAGTAATAGAGGATAGAATAGAAATGGTGATCCGTATAGTAATAGAGGATAGAATAGAAATGGTGATCCGTATAGTAATAGAGGATAGAATAGAAATGGTGATCCGTATAGTAATAGAGGATAGAATAGAAATGGTGATCCGTATAGTAATAGAGGATAAATAGAAATGGTGATCCGTATAGTATAGAATAGAAATGGTGATCCGTATAGTAATAGAGGATAGAATAGAAATGGTGATCCGTATAGTAATAGAGGATAGAATAGAAATGGTGATCCGTATAGTAATAGAGGATAGAATAGAAATGGTGATCCGTATAGTAATAGAGGATAGAATAGAAATGGTGATCCGTATAGTAATAGAAATGGTGATAGAATAGAAATGAATAGAAATGGTGATCCGTATAGTAATAGAGGATAGAATAGAAATGGTGATCCGTATAGTAATAGAGGATAGAATAGAAATGGTGATCCGTATAGTAATAGAGATAGAATGGTGATCCGTATAATAATAGAGGATAGAATAGATAGAAATGGTGATCCGTATAGTAATAGAGGATAGAATAGAAATGGTGATCCGTATAGTAATAGATAGATAGAATAGAAATGGTGATCCGTATAGTAATAGAGGATAGAATAGAAATGGTGATCCGTATAGTAATAGAAGATAGAATAGAAATGGTGATCCGTATAGTAATAGAGGATAGAATAGAAATGGTGATCCGTATAGTAATATAGAATAGAAATGGTGATAGAATAGAAAAATGGTGATCCGTATAGTAATAGAAGATAGAATAGAAATGGTGATCCGTATAGTAATAGAGGATAGAATAGAAATGGTGATCCGTATAGTAATAGAGATAGAATAGAAATGGTGATCCGTATAGTAATAATAGAATAGGATGAATAGAAATGGTGATCCGTATAGTAATAGAGGATAGAATAGAAATGGTGATCCGTATATTAATAAAAGATAGAATAGAAATGGTGATCCGTATAGTAATAGAGGATAGAATAGAAATGGTGATCCGTATAGTAATAGAGGATAGAATAGAAATGGTGATCCGTATATTAATAATAATACGTATAGAATAGAATAGAAATGGTGATCCGTATAGTAATAGAAGATAGAATAGAAATGGTGATCCGTATAGTAATAGAGGATAGAATAGAAATGGTGATCCGTATAGTAATAGAGGATAGAATAGAAATGGTGATCCGTATAGTAATAGAGGATAGAATAGAAATGGTGATCCGTATAGTAATAGAGGCTAGAATAGAAATGGTGATCCGTATAGGAGTAGAGGATAGAATAGAAATGGTGATCCGTATAGTAATAGAGGATAGTATAGAAATGGTGATCCGTATAGTAATTGAAGATAGAATAGAAATGGTGATCCGTATAGTAATAGAAATGGTGATAGAATAGAAATGGTGATCCGTATAGTAATAGAGGATAGAATAGAAATGGTGATCCGTATAGTAATAGAGGATAGAATAGAAATGGTGATCCGTATAGTAATAGAGGATAGAATAGAAATGGTGATCCGTATAGTAATAGAGGATAGAATAGAAATGGTGATCCGTATAGTAATAGAAATTGATAGAATAGAATAGAATGGTGATCCGTATAGTAATAGAAGATAGAATAGAAATGGTGATCCGTATAGTAATAGAGGATAGAATAGAAATGGTGATCCGTATAGTAATAGAAGATAGAATAGAAATGGTGATCCGTATAGTAATAGAGGATAGAATAGAAATGGTGATCCGTATAGTAATAGGATAGAATAGAAATGGTGATCCGTATAGTAATAGAGGATAGAATAGAAATGGTGATCCGTATAGTAATAGAAATGGTGATAGAATAATAAATAGAATAGAAATGATCCGTATAGTAATAGAGGATAGAATAGAAATGGTGATCCGTATAGTAATAGAAGATAGAATAGAAATGGTGATCCGTATAGTAATAGAGGATAGAATAGAAATGGTGATCCGTATAGTAATAGAGGATAGAATAGAAATGGTGATCCGTATAGAATAGAAATAATAGAGGGATAGAATAGAAATGGTGATCCGTATAGTAATAGAGGATAGAATAGAAATGGTGATCCGTATAGTAATAGAGAGGATAGAATAGAAATGGTGATCCGTATAGTAATAGAAATGGTAGAATAGAAATGGTGATCCGTATAGTAATAGAGGATAGAATAGAAATGGTGATCCGTATAGTAATAGAGGATAGAATAGAAATGGTGATCCGTATAGTAATAGAGGATAGAATAGAAATGGTGATCCGTATAGTAATAGAGGATAGAATAGAAATGGTGATCCGTATAGTAATAGAGGATAGAATAGAAATGGTGATCCGTATAGTAATAGAGGATAGAATAGAAATGGTGATCCGTATAGTAATAGAGGATAGAATAGAAATGGTGATCCGTATAATAGTAAATAGAAATGGATATAGAATAGAATATGGTGATCCGTATAGTAATAGAGGATAGAATAGAAATGGTGATCCGTATAGTAATAAATGGTGAAATAGAATAGAAATGGTGATCCGTATAGTAATAGAGGATAGAATAGAAATGGTGATCCGTATAGTAATAGAGGATAGAATAGAAATGGTGATCCGTATAGTAATAGAGGATAGAATAAAATGGTGATCCGTATAGTAATAGAGGATAGAATAGAAATGGTGATCCGTATAGTAATAGAGGATAGAATAGAAATGGTGATCCGTATAGTAATAGAGGATAGAATAGAAATGGTGATCCGTATAGTAATAGAGGATAGAATAGAAATGGTGATCCGTATAGTAATAGAGGATAGAATAGAAATGGTGATCCGTATAGTAATAGAGGATAGATAAATGAAATAGAATAGAATAGAAATGTGATCCGTATAGTAATAGAGGATAGAATAGAAATGGTGATCCGTATAGTAATAGAGGATAGAATAGAAATGGTGATCCGTATAGTAATAGAGGATAGAATAGAAATGGTGATCCGTATAGTAATAGAGGATAGAATAGAAATGGTGATCCGTATAGTAATAGAGGATAGAATAGAAATGGTGATCCGTATAGTAATAGAGGATAGAATAGAAATGGTGATCCGTATAGTAATAGAGGATAGAATAGAAATGGTGATCCGTATAGTAATAGAGGATAGAATAGAAATGGTGATCCGTATAGTAATAGAGGATAGAATAGAAATGGTGATCCGTATAGTAATAGAAGGATAGAATAGAAATGGTGATCCGTAGAGTAATAGAGGATAGAATAGAAATGGTGATCCGTATAGTAATAGAGGATAGAATAGAAATGGTGATCCGTATAGTAATAGAGGATAGAATAGAAATGGTGATCCATATAGTAATAGAGGATAGAATAGAAATGGTGATCCGTATAGTAATAGAGGATAGAATAGAAATGGTGATCCGTATAGTAATATAGAATAAATGGTGATCCGTATAGTAATAGAGGATAGAATAGAAATGGTGATCCGTATAGTAATAGAGGATAGAATAGAAATATCCGAAGTAATAGAAAATAGAAATGGTGATCCGTATAGTAATAGAGGATAGAATAGAAATGGTGATCCGTATAGTAATAGAGGATAGAATAGAAATGGTGATCCGTATAGTAATAGAGGATAGAATAGAAATGGTGATCCGTATAGTAATAGAGGATAGAATAGAAATGGTGATCCGTATAGTAATAGAGGATAGAATAGAAATGGTGATCCGAAATAGATAAATAGAAATGATCCGTATAGTAATAGAGGATAGAATAGAAATGGTGATCCGTATAGTAATAGAGGATAGAATAGAAATGGTGATCCGTATAGTAATAGAGGATAGAATAGAAATGGTGATCCGTATAGTAATAGATAGAATAGAAATGGTGATCCGTATAGTAATAGAGGATAGAATAGAAATGGTGATCCGTATAGTAATAGAGGATAGAATAGAAATGGTGATCCGTATAGTAATAGAGGATAGAATAGAAATGGTGATCCGTATAGTAATAGAGGATAGAATAGAAATGGTGATCCGTATCCGTAGTAATAGAGGATAGAATAGAAATGGTGATCCGTATAGTAATAGAGGATAGAATAGAAATGGTGATCCGTATAGTAATAGAGGATAGAATAGAAATGGTGATCCGTATAGTAATAAAAGATAGAATAGATATGGTGATCCGTATAGTAATAGAGGATAGAATAGAAATGGTGATCCGTATAGTAATAGAGGATAGAATAGAAATGGTGATCCGTATAGTAATAGAGGATAGAATAGAAATGGTGATCCGTATAGTAATAGAGGATAGAATAGAAATGGTGATCCGTATAGTAATAGAGGATAGAATAGAAATGGTGATCCGTATAGTAATAGAGGATAGAATAGAAATGGTGATCCGTATAGTAATAGAGGATAGAATATCCGTAAATGAGGATAGATCCGTATAGTAATAGAGGATAGAATAGAAATGGTGATCCGTATAGTAATAGAGGATAGAATAGAAATGGTGATCCGTATAGTAATAGAGGATAGAATAGAAATGGTGATCCGTATAGTAATAGAGGATAGAATAGAAATGGTGATCCGTATAGTAATAGAGGATAGAATAATAGAAATGGTGATCCGTATAGTAATAGAGGATAGAATAGAAATGGTGATCCGTATAGTAATAGAGGAGAGAATAGAAATGGTGATCCGTATAGTAATCGAGGATAGAATAGAAATCGTGATCTGTATAGTAATAGAGGAGAGAATAGAAATGGTGATCCGTATAGTAATAGAGGATAGAATAGAAATGGTGATCCGTATAGTAATAGAAAGGATAGAGAATAGAAATGGTGATCCGTAAATGGTGATCCGTATAGAAATAATAGAAATGGTGATCCGTATAGTAATAGATATAGAATAGAAATGGTGATCCGTATAGTAATAGAAGATAGAATAGAAATGGTGATCCGTATAGTAATAGAGGATAGAATAGAAATGAATAGAAATGGTGATCCGTATAGTAATAGAGGATAGAATAGAAATGGTGATCCGTATAGTAATAGGATAGAGAAATGGTGATCCGTATAGTAATAGGAAGAATAGAAATGATCCGTATAGTAATAGAGGATAGAATAGAAATGGTGATCCGTATAGTAATAGAGGATAGAATAGAAATGGTGATCCGTATAGTAATAGAGGATAGAATAGAAATGGTGATCCGTATAGTATAGGGATAATAGAGGAATAGATATAGAAATGGTGATCCGTATAGTAATAGAGGATAGAATAGAAATGGTGATCCGTATAGTAATAGAGGATAGAATAGAAATGGTGATCCGTATAGTAATAGAGGATAGAATAGAAATGGTGATCCGTATAGTAATAGAGGATAGAATAGAAATGGTGATCCGTATAGTAATAGAGGATAGAATAGAAATGGTGATCCGTATAGTAATAGAGGATAGAATAGAAATGGTGATCCGTATAGTAATAGAATAGAATGGATAGAATAGAAATGGTGGTGATCCGTATAGTAATAGAGGATAGAATAGAAATGGTGATCCGTATAGTAATAGAGGATAGAATAGAAATGGTGATCCGTATAGTAATAGAGGGATAGAATAGAAATGGTGATCCGTATAGTAATAGAGGATAGAATAGAAATGGTGATCCGTATAGTAATAGAGGATAGAATAGAAATGGTGATCCGTATAGTAATAGAGGATAGAATAGAAATGGTGATCCGTATAGTAATAGAGGATAGAATAGAAATGGTGATCCGTATAGTAATAGAGGATAGAATAGAAATGGTGATCCGTATAGTAATAGAGGATAGAATAGAAATGGTGATCCGTATAGTAATAGGATAGAATAGAAATGGTGATCCGTATATAGTAATAGATAGGATAGAATAGAAATGGTGATCCGTATAGTAATAGAGGATAGAATAGAAATGGTGATCCGTATAGTAATAGAGGATAGAATAGAAATGGTGATCCGTATAGTAATAGAGGATAGAATAGAAATGGTGATCCGTATAGTAATAGAAGATAGAATAGAAATGGTGATCCGTATAGTAATAGAGGATAGAATAGAAATGGTGATCCGTATAGTAATAGAGGATAGAATAGAAATGGTGATCCGTATAGTAATAGAGGATAGAATAGAAATGGAGACCCGTATAGTAATAGAGGATAGAATAGAAATGGTGATCCGTATAGTAATAGAGGATAGAATAGAAATGGTGATCCGTATAGTGATCCGTATAGTAATAGAGGATAGAATAGAAATGGTGATCCGTATAGTAATAGAGGATAGAATAGAAATGGTGATCCGTATAGTAATAGAGGATAGAATAAGAAATGGTGATCCGTATAGTAATAGAGGATAGAATAGAAATGGTGATCCGTATAGTAATAGAGGATAGAATAGAAATGGTGATCCGTATAGTAATAGAGGATAGAATAGAAATGGTGATCCGTATAGTAATAGAGGATAGAATAGAAATGGTGATCCGTGATCCGTATAGTAATAGAGGATAGAATAGAAATGGTGATCCGTATAGTAATAGAGGATAGAATAGGAAATAGAATCCGTATAGTGATCCGTATAGTAATAGTGATCCGATAATAGAATAGAAAATGGTGATCCGTATAGTAATAGAAATGGATAGAATAGAAATGGTGATCCGTATAGTAATAGAGGATAGAATAGAAATGGTGATCCGTATAGTAATAGAGGATAGAATAGAAAATGGTGATCCGTATAGTAATAGAGGATAGAATAGAAATGGTGATCCGTATAGTAATAGAGGATAGAATAGAAATGGTGATCCGTATAGTAATAGAGGATAGAATAAATGAAATGGTGATCCGTATAGTAATAGAGGATAGAATAAATGAAATAGGATGATCCGTATAGTAATAGAGGATAGAATAGAAATGGTGATCCGTATAGTAATAGAGGATAGAATAGAAATGGTGATCCGTATAGTAATAGAGGATAGAATAGAAATGGTGATCCGTATAGTAATAGAGGATAGAATAGAAATGGTGATCCGTTATAGTAATAGAGGATAGAATAGAAATGGTATAGTAATAGAGGATAGAATAGAAATGGTGATCCGTATAGTAATAGAGGATAGAATAGAAATGGTGATCCGTATAGTAATAGAAATGGATCCGTAGAATAGAAATGGTGATCCGTATAGTAATAGAGGATAGAATAGAAATGGTGATCCGTATAGTAATAGAGGATAGAATAGAAATGGTGATCCGTATAGTAATAGAGGCTAGAATAGAAATGGTGATCCGTATATTAATAAAAGAAAGAATAGAAATGGTGATCCGTATAGTAATAGAGGATAGAATAGAAATGGTGATCCGTATAGTAATAGAGGCTAGAATAGAAATGGTGATCCGTATATTAATAAAAGAAAGAATAGAAATGGTGATCCGTATAGTAATAGAAGATAGAATAGAAATGGTGATCCGTATAGTAATAGAGGATAGAATAGAAATGGTGATCCGTATAGTAATAGAGGATAGAATAGAAATGAGTGATCCGTATAGTAATAGAGGATAGAATAGAAATGGTGATCCGTATAGTAATAGAGGATAGATAGAATGGTGAAATGGTGATCCGTATAGTAATAGAGGATAGAATATCCGAAAATGAGGATAGAATGATCCGTATAGTAATAGAGGATAGAATAGAAATGGTGATCCGTATAGTAATAGAGGATAGAATAGAAATGGTGATCCGTATAGTAATAGAGGATAGAATAGAAATGGTGATCCGTATAGTAATAGAGGATAGAATAGAAATGGTGATCCGTATAGTAATAGAGGATAGAATAGAAATGGTGATCCGTATAGTAATAGAGGATAGAATAGAAATGGTGATCCGTATAGTAATAGAGGATAGAATAGAAATGGTGATCCGTATAGTAATAGAGGATAGAATAGAAATGGTGATCCGTATAGTAATAGAGGATAGAATAGAAATGGTGATCCGTATAGTAATAGAAGATAGAATAGAAATGGTGATCCGTATAGTAATAGAGGATAGAATAGAAATGGTGATCCGTATAGTAATAGAAGATAGAATAGAAATGGTGATCCGTATAGTAATAGAGGATAGAATAGAAATGGTGATCCGTATAGTAATAGAGGATAGAATAGAAATGGTGATCCGTATAGTAATAGAGGATAGAATAGAAATGGTGATCCGTATAGTAATAGAGGATAGAATAGAAATGGTGATCCGTATGGTAATCCGTAATAGAAATGGTGATCCGTATAGTAATAGAGGATGGAATAGAAATGGTGATCCGTATAGTAATAGAGGATAGAATAGAAATGGTGATCCGTATAGTAATAGAGGATAGAATAGAAATGGTGATCCGTATAGTAATAGAGGATAGAATAGAAATGGTGATCCGTATAGTAATAGAGGATAGAATAGAAATGGTGATCCGTATAGTAATAGAGGATAGAATAGAAATGGTGATCCGTATAGTAATAGAGGATAGAATAGAAATGGTGATCCGTATAGTAATAGAGGATAGAATAGAAATGGTGATCCGTATAGTAATAGAGGATAGAATAGAAATGGTGATCCGTATAGTAATAGAGGATAGAATAGAAATGGTGATCCGTATAGTATAGGATAGAATATGGTGATCCGTATAGTAATAGATAGAATAGAAATGGTGATCCGTATAGTAATAGAAGATAGAATAGAAATGGTGATCCGTATAGTAATAGATAGAATAGAATAGAAATGGTGATCCGTATAATAGAAATGGTGATCCGTATAGTAATAGAGGATAGAATAGAAATGGTGATCCGTATAGTAATAGAGGATAGAATAGAAATGGTGATCCGTATAGTAATAGAGGATAGAATAGAAATGGTGATCCGTATAGTAATAGAGGATAGAATAGAAATGGTGATCCGTATAGTAATAGAGGATAGAATAGAAATGGTGATCCGTATAGTAATAGAGGATAGAATAGAAATGGTGATCCGTATAGTAATAGAGGATATAGAAATGGTGATCCGTATAGTAATAGAATAGAATAGGTGATCCGTATAGTAATAGAGGATAGAATGGTGATCCGTATAGTAGAATAGAAATGTGATCCGTATAGTAATAGAGGATAGAATAGAAATGGTGATCCGTATAGTAATAGAGGATAGAATAGAAATGGTGATCCGTATAGTAATAGAGGATAGAATAGAAATGGTGATCCGTATAGTAATAGAGGGATAGAATAGAAATGGTGATCCGTATAGTAATAGAGGATAGAATAGAAATGGTGATCCGTAGAATAGAAATGGTGATCCGTATAGTAATAGAGGATAGAATAGAAATGGTGATCCGTATAGTAATAGAGGATAGAATAGAAATGGTGATCCGTATAGTAATAGAGGATAGAATAGAAATGGTGATCCGTATAGTAATAGAGGATAGAATAGAAATGGTGATCCGTATAGTAATAGATGGAATAGAAATAGAAATGGTGGAATCCGTATAATAATAGAGGATAGAATAGAAATGGTGATCCGTATAGTAATAGAGGATAGAATAGAAATGGTGATCCGTATAATAGAGGATAATAGAGGATAGAATAGAAATGGTGATCCGTATAGTAATAGAGGATAGATCCGTATAGTAATAGAGGAATAGAAATGTGATCCGTATAGTAATAGAGGATAGAATAGAAATGGTGATCCGTATAGTAATAGAGGATAGAATAGAAATGGTGATCCGTATAGTAATAGAGGATAGAATAGAAATGGTGATCCGTATAGTAATAGAGGATAGAATAGAAATGGTGATCCGTATAGTAATAGAGGATAATAGATCCGATAGTAATAGAGGATAGAAATGGTGATCCGTATAGTAATAGATGATAGAATAGAAATGGTGATCCGTATAGTAATAGAGGATAGAATAGAAATGGTGATCCGTATAGTAATAGAGGATAGAATAGAAATGGTGATCCGTGAATAGAATAGAATAAAATGGTGATCCGTATAGTAATAGAGGATAGAATAGAAATGGTGATCCGTATAGTAATAGATGATAGAATAGAAATGGTGATCCGTATAGTAATAGAGGATAGAATAGAAATGGTGATCCGTATAGTAATAGATGATAGATAGAAATTGTGATCCGTATAAAATAGAATAGAATATGGTGATCCGTATAGTAATAGAAGATAGAATAGAAATGGTGATCCGTATAGTAATAGATGGATAAAACGGTGATCCGTATAGTAATAGAGGATGAATAGAAATGGTGATCCGTATAGTAATAGAGGATAGAATAGAAATGGTGATCCGTATAGTAATAGAGGATAGAATAGAAATGGTGATCCGTATAGTAATAGAGGATAGAATAGAAATGGTGATCCGTATAGTAATAGAGGATAGAATAGAAATGGTGATCCGTATAGTAATAGAAAGATAGAATAGAAATGGTGATCCGTATAGTAATAGAGGATAGAATAGAAATGGTGATCCGTATAGTAATAGAGGATAGAATAGAAATGGTGATCCGTATAGTAATAGAGGATAGAATAGAAATGGTGATCCGTATAGTAATAGAGGATAGAATAGAAATGGTGATCCGTATAGTAATAGAGGATAGAATAGAAATGGTGATCCGTATAGTAATAGAGGATAGAATAGAAATGGTGATCCGTATAGTAATAGAGGATAGAATAGAAATGGTGATCCGTATAGTAATAGAGGATAGAATAATAAAATGGTGATCCGTATAGTAATAGAGGATAGAATAGAAATGGTGATCCGTATAGTAATAGAGGATAGAATAGAAATGGTGATCCGTATAGTAATAGAGGATAGAATAGAAATGGTGATCCGTATAGTAATAGAGGATAGAATAGAAATGGTGATCCGTATAGTAATAGATAGAATAGAATAGAAATGAAATGGTGATCCGTATAGTAATAGAGGATAGAATAGAAATGGTGATCCGTATAGTAATAGAAATGAATAGAAATGGGATCCGATCCGTAATAGAGGATAAATAGAAATGGATCCGTATAGTAATAGAAATGGTGGTGATCCGTATAGTAATAGAGGATAGAATAGAAATGGTGATCCGTATAATAGTAATAGATCCGATAGAATAGAAATGGTGATCCGTATAGTAATAGAGGATAGAATAGAATAGAAATGGTGATCCGTATAGTAATAGAGGATAGAATAGAAATGGTGATCCGTATAGTAATAGAGGATAGAATAGAAATGGTGATCCGTATAGTAATAGAGGATAGAATAGAAATGGTGATCCGTATAGTAATAGAGGATAGAATAGAAATGGTGATCCGTATAGTAATAGAGGATAGAATAGAAATGGTGATCCGTATAGTAATAGAGGATAGAATAGAAATGGTGATCCGTATAGTAATAGAGGATAGAATAGAAATGGTGATCCGTATATATAGAGTAAATAAATGGTGATCCGTATAGAAATAGAGATCCGAAATGGTAATCCGTATAGTAATAGAGGATAGAATAGAAATGGTGATCCGTATAGTAATAGAGGATAGAATAGAAATGGTGATCCGTATAGTAATAGAGGATAGAATAGAAATGGTGATCCGTATAGTAATAGAGGATAGAATAGAAATGGTGATCCGTATAGTAATAGAGGATAGAATAGAAATGGTGATCCGTATAGTAATAGAGGATAGAATAGAAATGGTGATCCGTATAGTAATAGAGGATAGAATAGAAATGGTGATCCGTATAGTAATAGAGGATAGAATAGAAATGGTGATCCGTATAGTAATAGAGGATAGAATAGAAATGGTGATCCGTAGAATAGAAATGAATAGAAAATGGTGATCCGTATAGTAATAGAGGATAGAATAGAAATGGTGATCCGTATAGTAATAGAGGATAGAATAGAAATGGTGATCCGTATAGTAATAGAGGATAGAATAGAAATGGTGATCCGTATAGTAATAGAGGATAGAATAGAAATGGTGATCCGTATAGTAATAGAGGATAGAATAGAAATGGTGATCCGTATAGTAATAGAGGATAGAATAGAAATGGTGATCCGTATAGTAATAGAGGATAGAATAGAAATGGTGATCCGTATAGTAATAGAGGATAGAATAGAAATGGTGATCCGTATAGTAATAGAGGATAGAATAGAAATGGTGATCCGTATAGTAATAGAGGATAGAATAGAAATGGTGATCCGTATAGTAATAGAGGATAGAATAGAAATGGTGATCCGTATAGTAATAGAGGATAGAATAGAAATGGTGATCCGTATAGTAATAGAGGATAGAATAGAAATGGTGATCCGTATAGTAATAGAGGATAGAATAGAAATGGTGATCCGTATATATAATAGAGGATAGAATAGAAATGGTGATCCGTATAGTAATAGAGGATAGAATAGAAATGGTGATCCGTATAGTAATAGAGGATAGAATAGAAATGGTGATCCGTATAGTAATAGAGGATAGAATAGAAATGGTGATCCGTATAGTAATAGAGGATAGAATAGAAATGGTGATCCGTATAGTAATAGAGGATAGAATAGAAATGGTGATCCGTATAGTAATAGAGGATAATAGAAATGGTGATCCGTATAGAATAGAGAAGAATAGAAATGGTGATCCGTATAGTAATAGAGATAGAATAGAAATGGTGATCCGTATAGTAATAGAGGATAGAATAGAAATGGTGATCCGTATAGTAAATAGAGGATCCGTATAGAATAGAAATGGTGATCCGTATAGTAATAGAGGATAGAATAGAAATGGTGATCCGTATAGTAATAGAGGATAGAATAGAAATGGTGATCCGTATAGTAATAGAGGATAGAATAGAAATGGTGATCCGTATAGTAATAGAGGATAGAATAGAAATGGTGATCCGTATTAATAGTAATAGAGGATAGAATAGAAATGGTGATCCGTATAGTAATAGAGGATAGAATAGAAATGGTGGATCCGTATAGTAATAGAGGATAGAATAGAAATGGTGATCCGTATAGTAATAGAGGATAGAATAGAAATGGTGATCCGTATAGTAATAGAAGATAGAATAGAAATGGTGATCCGTATAGTAATAGAGGATAGAATAGAAATGGTGATCCGTATAGAAATAATAGAGGGATAGAATAGAAATGGTGATCCGTATAGTAATAGAGGATAGAATAGAAATGGTGATCCGTATAGTAATAGAGGATAGAATAGAAATGGTGATCCGTATAGTAATAGAGGATAGAATAGAAATGGTGATCCGTATAGTAATAGAGGATAGAATATAAATAGAAATGGTGATCCGTATAGTAATAGAGGATAGAATAGAAATGGTGATCCGTATAGTAATAGAGGATAGAATAGAAATGGTGAAATAATAGAGGATGAATAGAAATGGTGATCCGTATAGTAATAGAGGATAGAATAGAAATGGTGATCCGTATAGTAATAGAGGATAGAATAGAAATGGTGATCCGTATAGTAATAGAGGATAGAATAGAAATGGTGATCCGTATAGTAATAGAGGATAGAATAGAAATGGTGATCCGTATAGTAATAGAGGATAGAATAGAAATGGTGATCCGTATAGTAATAGAGGATAGAATAGAAATGGTGATCCGTATAGTAATAGAGGATAGAATAGAAATGGTGATCCGTATAGTAATAGAGGATAGAATAGAAATGGTGATCCGTATAGTAATAGAGGATAGACTAGAAATGGTGATCCGTATAGTAATAGAGGATAGAATAGAAATGGTGATCCGTATAGTAATAGAGGATAGAATAGAAATGGTGATCCGTATAGTAATAGAGGATAGAATATAAATGGATCCGAATAATAGAGGATAGAATAGTGGTGATCCGTATAGTAATAGAGGATAGAATAGAAATGGTGATCCGTATAGTAATAGAGGATAGAATAGAAATGGTGATCCGTATAGTAATAGAGGATAGAATAGAAATGGTGATCCGTATAGTAATAGAGGATAGAATAGAAATGGTGATCCGTATAGTAATAGAGGATAGAATAGAAATGGTGATCCGTATAGTAATAGAGGATAGAATAGAAATGGTGATCCGTATAGTAATAGAGGATAGAATAGAAATGGTGATCCGTATAGTAATAGAGGATAGAATAGAAATGGTGATCCGTATAGTAATAGAGGATAGAATAGAAATGGTGATCCGTATAGTAATAGAGGATAGAATAGAAATGGTGATCCGTATAGTAATAGAGGATAGAATAGAAATGGTGATCCGTATAGTAATAGAGGATAGAATAGAAATGGTGATCCGTATAGTAATAGAGGATAGAATAGAAATGGTGATCCGTATAGTAATAGAGGATAGAATAAAAATGGTGCTCCAAATAGTAATAGAGGATAGAATCAAAATGGTGATCCGTATAGTAATAGAGGATAGAATAGAAATGGTGATCCGTATAGTAATAGAGGATAGAATAGAAATGGTACTCCGAATAGTAATAGAAGATAGAATAGAAATGGTGATCTGTATAGTAATAGAGGATAGAATAGAAATAGAATAGAAATGATCCGTATAGTAATAGAGGATAGAATAGAAATGGTGATCCGTATAGTAATAGAGGATAGAATAAAATGGTGATCCGTATAGTAATAGAGGATAGAATAGAAATGGTGATCCGTATAGTAATAGAGGATAGAATAGAAATGGTGATCCGTATAGTAATAGAGGATAGAATAGAAATGGTGATCCGTATAGTAATAGAGGATAGAATAGAAATGGTGATCCGTATAGTAATAGAGGATAGAATAGAAATGGTGATCCGTATAGTAATAGAGGATAGAATAGAAATGGTGATCCGTATAGTAATAGAGGATAGAATAGAAATGGTGATCCGTATAGTAATAGAGGATAGAATAGAAATGGTGATCCGTATAGTAATAGAGGATAGAATAGAAATGGTGATCCGTATAGTAATAGAGGATAGAATAGAAATGGTGATCCGTATAGTAATAGAGGATAGAATAGAAATGGTGATCCGTATAGTAATAGAGGATAGAATAGAAATGGTGATCCGTATAGTAATAGAGGATAGAATAGAAATGGTGATCCGTATAGTAATAGAGGATAGAATAGAAATGGTGATCCGTATAGTAATAGAGGATAGAATAGAAATGGTGATCCGTATAGTAATAGAGGATAGAATAGAAATGGTGATCCGTATAGTAATAGAGGATAGAATAGAAATGGTGATCCGTATAGTAATAGAGGATAGAATAGAAATGGTGATCCGTATAGTAATAGAGGATAGAATAGAAATGGTGATCCGTATAGTAATAGAGGATAGAATAGAAATGGTGATCCGTATAGTAATAGAGGATAGAATAGAAATGGTGATCCGTATAGTAATAGAGGATAGAATAGGATCCGTATAGTAATAGAATAGAATAGAAAAAATGGTGATCCGTATAGTAATAGAGGATAGAATATGGGTGATCCGTATAGTAATAGAGGATAGAATAGAAATGGTGATCCGTATAGTAATAGAGGATAGAATAGAAATGGTGATCCGTATAGTAATAATAGAAATGGTGATCCGTATATCCGATAGAATAGAAATGGTGATCCGTATAGTAATAGAGGATAGAATAGAAATGGTGATCCGTATAGTAATAGAGGATAGAATAGAAATGGTGATCCGTATAGTAATAGAGGATAGAATAGAAATGGTGATCCGTATAGTAATAGAATAGAAATGGTGATCCGTATAAATAGAATAGAATAGGTGATCCGTATAGTAATAGAGGATAGAATAGAAATGGTGATCCGTATAGTAATAGAGGATAGAATAGAAATGGTGATCCGTATAGTAATAGAGGATAGAATAGAAATGGTGATCCGTATAGTAATAGAGATAGAATAGAAAAATGGTGATCCGTATAGTAATAGAGGATAGAATAGAAATGGTGATCCGTATAGTAATAGAGGATAGAATAGAAATGGTGATCCGTATAGTAATAGAGGATAGAATAGAAATGGTGATCCGTATAGTAATAGAGGATAGAATAGAAATGGTGATCCGTATAGTAAGAATAGAAATGGTGATCCGTATAGAATAGAAATAGAATGAAATCCGATATAGTAATAGAGGATAGAATAGAAATGGTGATCCGTATAGTAATAGAGGATAGAATAGAAATGGTGATCCGTATAGTAATAGAGGATAGAATAGAAATGGTGATCCGTATAGTAATAGTGGATAGAATAGAAATGGTGATCCGTATATAATAGAGGATAGAATAGAAATGGTGATCCGTATAGTAATAGAGGATAGAATAGAAATGGTGATCCGTATAGTAATAGAGGATAGAATAGAAATGGTGATCCGTATAGTAATAGAGGATAGAATAGAAATGGTGATCCGTATAGTAATAGAGGATAGAATAGAAATATAGGTGATCCGTATAGTAATAGATAGAATAGAAATGGTGATCCGTATAGAATAGAGAAGAATAGAAATGGTGATCCGTATAGTAATAGAGGATAGAATAGAAATGGTGATCCGTATAGTAATAGAGGATAGAATAGAAATGGTGATCCGTATAGTAATAGAGGATAGAATAGAAAATGGTGATCCGTATAGTAATAGAGGATAGAATAGAAATGGTGATCCGTAATAGAGGATAAATAGAAATGGATCCGTATAGAATAGAAAATAGGTGATCCGTATAGTAATAGAGGATAGAATAGAAATGGTGATCCGTATAGTAATAGAGGATAGAATAGAAATGGTGATCCGTATAGTAATAGAGGATAGAATAGAAATGGTGATCCGTATAGTAATAGAGGATAGAATAGAAATGGTGATCCGTATAGTAATAGAGATAGAATAAAATCCGTATAGTAATAGATAGAATATAATGAATCCGTATAGTAATAGAGGATAGAATAGAAATGGTGATCCGTATAGTAATAGAGGATAGAATAGAAATGGTGATCCGTATAGTAATAGAGGATAGAATAGAAATGGTGATCCGTATAGTAATAGAGGATAGAATAGAAATGGTGATCCGTATAGTAATAGAGGATAGAATAGAAATGGTGATCCGTATAGTAATAGAGGATAGAATAGAAATGGTGATCCGTATAGTAATAGAGGATAGAATAGAAATGGTGATCCGTATAGTAATAGAGGATAGAATAGAAATGGTGATCCGTATAGTAATAGAGGATAGAATAGAAATGGTGATCCGTATAGTAATAGAGGATAGAATAGAAATGGTGATCCGTATAGTAATAGAGGATAGAATAGAAATGGTGATCCGTATAGTAATAGAGGATAGAATAGAAATGGTGATCCGTATAGTAATAGAGGATAGAATAGAAATGGTGATCCGTATAGCAATAGAGGATAGAATAGAAATGGTGATCCGTATAGTAATAGAGGATAGAATAGAAATGGTGATCCGTATAGTAATAGAGGATAGAAAAGAAATGGTGATCCGTATAGTAATAGTGGATAGAATAGAAATGGTGATCCGTATAGTAATAGAAGATAGAATAGAAATGGTGATCCGTATAGTAATAGAGGATAGAATAGAAATGGTGATCCGTATAGTAAAGGGATAGAATAGAAATGGTGATCCGTATAGTAATAGAGGATAGAATAGAAAATGGTGATCCGTATAGTAATAGAGGATAGAATAGAAATGGTGATCCGTATAGTAATAGAGGATAGAATAGAAATGGTGATCCGTATAGTAATAGAGGATAGAATAGAAATGGTGATCCGTATAATAATAGAATAGAAATGGATAGAATAGAAATGGTGATCCGTATAGTAATAGAGGAATAGAAGAATAGAAATGGTGATCCGTAAATGGTGATCCGTATAGTAATAGAGGATAGAATAGAAATGGTGATCCGTATAGTAATAGAGGATAGAATAGAAATGGTGATCCGTATAGTAATAGAAGATAGAATAGAAATGGTGATCCGTATAGTAATAGAGGATAGAATAGAAAATAGAAATGGTGATCCGTATAGTAATAGAGGATAGAATAGAAATGGTGATCCGTATAGTAATAGAGGATAGAATAGAAATGGTGATCCGTATAGTAATAGAGGATAGAATAGAAATGGTGATCCGTATAGTAATAGAGGATAGAATAGAGGGTATAGTAATAGAGGATAGAATAGAAATGGTGATCCGTATAGTAATAGAGGATAGAATAGAAATGGTGATCCGTATAGTAATAGAGGATAGAATAGAAATGGTGATCCGTATAGTAATAGAGGATAGAATAGAAATGGTGATCCGTATAGTAATAGAGGATAGAATAGAAATGGTGATCCGTATAGTAATAGAGGATAATAGAAATGGTGATCCGTATAGTAATAGAAGAATAGAAATGGTGATCCGTATAGTAATAGAGGATAGAATAGAAATGGTGATCCGTATAGTAATAGAGGATAGAATAGAAATGGTGATCCGTATAGTAATAGAGGATAGAATAGAAATGGTGATCCGTATAGTAATAGAGGATAGAATAGAAATGGTGATCCGTATAGTAATAGAGGATAGAATAGAAATGGTGATCCGTATAGTAATAGAGGATAGAATAGAAATGGTGATCCGTATAGTAATAGAGGATAGAATAGAAATGGTGATCCGTATAGTAATAGTAATAGAATAGAAATGGATAGAATAGAAATAGAATAGTGATCCGTATAGTAATAGAGGATAGAATAGAAATGGTGATCCGTATAGTAATAGAGGATAGAATAGAAATGGTGATCCGTATAGTAATAGATAGAATATGGTGATCCGTATAGTAATAGAGGATAGAATAGAAATGGTGATCCGAAATGGTGATCCGTATCCGTATAGTAATAGAGGATAGAATAGAAATGGTGATCCGTATAGTAATAGAGGATAGAATAGAAATGGTGATCCGTATAGTAATAGAGGATAGAATAGAAATGGTGATCCGTATAGTAATAGAGGATAGAATAGAAATGGTGATCCGTATAGTAATAGAGGATAGAATAGAAATGGTGATCCGTATAGTAATAGAGGATAGAATAGAAATGGTGATCCGTATAGTAATAGAGGATAGAATAGAAATGGTGATCCGTATAATAATAGAATAGATAGAATAGAAATAGAAATGGTGATCCGTATAGTAATAGAGGATAGAATAGAAATGGTGATCCGTATAGTAATAGAGGATAGAATAGAAATGGTGATCCGTATAGTAATAGAGGATAGAATAGAAATGGTGATCCGTATAGTAATAGAGGATAGAATAGAAATGGTGATCCGTATAGTAATAGAGGATAGAATAGAAATGGTGATCCGTATAGTAATAGAGGATAGAATAGAAATGGTGATCCGTATAGTAATAGAGAATAGATAGAATAGAAATGGTGATCCGTATAGTAATAGAGGATAGAATAGAAATGGTGATCCGTATAGTAATAGAGGATAGAATATCCGTAAATGGTGAATAGAAATGTATCCGTATATAGTAATAGAGGATAGAATAGAAATGGTGATCCGTATAGTAATAGAGGATAGAATAGAAATGGTGATCCGTATAGTAATAGAGGATAGAATAGAAATGGTGATCCGTATAGTAATAGAGGATAGAATAGAAATGGTGATCCGTATAGTAATAGAGGATAGAATAGAAATGGTGATCCGTATAGTAATAGAGGATAGAATAGAAATGGTGATCCGTATAGTAATAGAGGATAGAATAGAAATGGTGATCCGTATAGTAATAGAGGATAGAATAGAAATGGTGATCCGTATAGTAATAGAGGATAGAATAGAAATGGTGATCCGTATAGTAATAGAGGATAGAATAGAAATGGTGATCCGTATAGTAATAGAGGATAGAATAGAAATGGTGATCCGTATAGTAATAGAGGATAGAATAGAAATGGTGATCCGTATAGTAATAGAGGATAGAATAGAAATGGTGATCCGTATAGATAAATAGAAATGGATCCGTAGAATAGAAAATGGTGATCCGTATAGTAATAGAGGATAGAATAGAAATGGTGATCCGTATAGTAATAGAGGATAGAATAGAAATGGTGATCCGTATAGTAATAGAGGATAGAATAGAAATGGTGATCCGTATAGTAATAGAGGATAGAATAGAAATGGTGATCCGTATAGTAATAGAGGATAGAATAGAAATGGTGATCCGTATAGTAATAGAGGATAGAATAGAAATGGTGATCCGTATAGTAATAGAGGATAGAATAGAAATGGTGATCCGTATAGTAATAGAGGATAGAATAGAAATGGTGATCCGTATAGTAATAGAGGATAGAATAGAAATGGTGATCCGTATAGTAATAGAGGATAGAATAGAAATGGTGATCCGTATAGTAATAGAGGAAAGAATAGAAATGAATGATCCGTATAGTAATAGTGGATAGAATAGGTGGTGATCCGTATAGATAGAGGATAGAATAGAAATGGTGATCCGTATAGTAATAGAGGATAGAATAGAAATGGTGATCCGTATAGTAATAGAGGATAGAATAGAAATGGTGATCCGTATAGTAATAGAGGATAGAATAGAAATGGTGATCCGTATAGTAATAGAGGATAGAATAGAAATGGTGATCCGTATAGTAATAGAGGGATAGAATAGAAATGGTGATCCGTATAGTAATAGAGGATAGAATAGAAATGGTGATCCGTATAGTAATAGAGGATAGAATAGAAATGGTGATCCGTATAGTAATAGAGGATAGAATAGAAATGGTGATCCGTATAGTAATAGAGGATAGAATAGAAATGGTGATCCGTATAGTAATAGAGATAGATAGAATAGAAATGGTGATCCGGATATAGAAATGTAATAGGAGAATAGAAATGGTGATCCGTATAGTAATAGAGGATAGAATAGAAATGGTGATCCGTATAGTAATAGAGGATAGAATAGAAATGGTGATCCGTATAGTAATAGAGGATAGAATAGAAATGGTGATCCGTATAGTAATAGAGGATAGAATAGAAATGGTGATCCGTATAGTAATAGAGGATAGAATAGAAATGGTGATCCGTATAGTAATAGAGGATAGAATAGAAATGGTGATCCGTATAGTAATAGATAGAATAGAAATGATATCCGAATAGAAATAGGGATAGAATAGAAATCCGTATAGTAATAGAGGATAGAATAGAAATGGTGATCCGTATAGTAATAGATAGAAATGGTGATCCGTATAGTAATAGAGGATAGAATAGAAATGGTGATCCGTATAGTAATAGAGGATAGAATAGAAATGGTGATCCGTATAGTAATAGAGGATAGAATAGAAATGGTGATCCGTATAGTAATAGAGGATAGAATAGAAATGGTGATCCGTATAGTAATAGTAATAGAGGATAGAATAGAAATGGTGATCCGTATAGTAATAGAGGATAGAATAGAAATGGTGATCCGTATAGTAATAGAGGATAGAATAGAAATGGTGATCCGTATAGTAATAGAGGATAGAATAGAAATGGTGATCCGTATAGTAATAGAGGATAGAATAGAAATGGTGATCCGTATAATAGTAATAGAAATGAGATCCGTATAGTAATAGAGGATAGAATAGAAATGGTATAGTAATAGAGGATAGAATAGAAATGGTGATCCGTATAGTAATAAGGATAGAATAGAAATGGTGATCCGTATAGTAATAGAGGATAGAATAGAAATGGTGATCCGTATAGTAATAGAGGATAGAATAGAAATGGTGATCCGTATAGTAATAGAGGATAGAATAGAAATGGTGATCCGTATAGTAATATAGAGATAGAATAGAAAATGGTGATCCGTATAGTAATAGAGGATAGAATAGAAATAGAATAGATCCGTATATAGTAATAGAGGATAGAATAGAAATGGTGATCCGTATAGTAATAGAGGATAGAATAGAAATGGTGATCCGTATAGTAATATAGAATAGAAATGGTGATCCGTATAGAATAGAAATAGAATATAAATGGTGATCCATATAGTAATAGAGAATAGAATAGAAATGGTCATCAGTATAGTAATAGAGAATAGAATAGAAATGGTCATCTGTATAGTAATAGAGAATAGAATAGAAATGGTGATCCATATAGTAATAGAGGATAGAATAGAAATGGTGATCCATATAGTAATAGAGGATAGAATAGAAATGGTGATCCGTATAGTAATAGAGGATAGAATAGAAATGGTGATCCGTATAGTAATAGAGAATAGAATAGAAATGGTGATCCGTATAGTAATAGAGGATAGAATAGAAATGGTGATCCGTATAGTAATAGAGGATAGAATAGAAATGGTCATCCGTATAGTAATAGAGGATAGAATAAAAATGGTGATCCGTATAGTAATAGAGGATAGAATAGAAATGGTGATCCGTATAGTAATAGAGGATAGAATAGAAATGGTGATCCGTATAGTAATAGAGGATAGAATAGAAATGGTGATCCGTATAGTAATAGAGGATAGAATAGAAATGGTGATCCGTATAGTAATAGAGGATAGAATAGAAATGGTGATCCGTATAGTAATAGAGGATAGAATAGAAATGGTGATCCGTATAGTAATAGAGGATAGAATAGAAATGGTGATCCGTATAGTAATAGAGGATAGAATAGAAATGGTGATCCGTATAGTAATAGAGGATAGAATAGAAATGGTGATCCGTATAGTAATAGAGGATAGAATAGAAATGGTGATCCGTATAGTAATAGGGATAGAATAGTAATGGTGATCCGTATAGAATAGAGGATAGAATAGAAATGGTGATCCGTATAGTAATAGAGGATAGAATAGAAATGGTGATCCGTATAGTATAGTAATATAGAGGATAGAATAGAAATGGTGATCCGTATAGTAATAGAGGATAGAATAGAAATGGTGATCCGTATAGTAATAGAGGATAGAATAGAAATGGTGATCCGTATAGTAATAGAAATGATAGAATAGAAATGGTGATCCGTATAGTAATAGAGGATAGAATAGAAATGGTGATCCGTATAGTAATAGAGGATAGAATAGAAATGGTGATCCGTATAGTAATAGAGGATAGAATAGAAATGGTGATCCGTATAGTAATAGAGGATAGAATAGAAATGGTGATCCGTATAGTAATAGGATAGAATAGAAATGGTGATCCGTATAGTAATAGAGGATAGAATAGAAATGGTGATCCGTATAGTAATAGAGGATAGAATAGAAATGGTGATCCGTATAGTAATAGAGGATAGAATAGAAATGGTGATCCGTATAGTAATAGATGGATAGAATAGAAATGGTGATCCGTATAGTAATAGAGGATAGAATAGAAATGGTGATCCGTATAGTAATAGAGGATAGAATAGAAATGGTGATCCGTATAGTAATAGAGGATAGAATAGAAATGGTGATCCGTATAGTAATAGTAATAGAATAGATGGTGATCCGTATAGTAATAGAATAGAATAGAAATGGTGATCCGTATAGTAATAGAGGATAGAATAGAAATGGTGATCCGTATAGTAATAGAGGATAGAATAGAAATGGTGATCCGTATAGTAATAGAGGATAGAATAGAAATGGTGATCCGTATAGTAATAGAGGATAGAATAGAATATCCGAAAATAGGATAGAATAGAAATGGTGATCGTATAGTAATAGAGGATAGAATAGAGGATAGAATAGTGATCCGTATAGTAATAGAAGATAGAATAGAAATGGTGATCCGTATAGTAATAGAAGGATAGAATAGAAATGGTGATCCGTATAGTAATAGAGGATAGAATAGAAATGGTGATCCGTATAGTAATAGAGGATAGAATAGAAATGGTGATCCGTATAGTAATAGAGGATAGAATAGAAATGGTGATCCGTATAGTAATAGTGGATAGAATAGAAATGGTGATCCGTATAGTAATAGAGGATAGAATAAAATGGTGATCCGTATAGTAATAGAAGATAGAATAGAAATGGTGATCCGTATAGTAATAGAGGATAGAATAGAAATGGTGATCCGTATAGTAATAGAATAGGATAGAATAGAAATGGTGATCCGTATAGTAATAGAGGATAGAATAGAAATGGTGATCCGTATAGTAATAGAGGATAGAATAGAAATGGTGATCCGTATAGTAATAGAGGATAGAATAGAAATGGTGATCCGTATAGTAATAGAGGATAGAATAGAAATGGTGATCCGTATAGTAATAGAGGATAGAATAGAAATGGTGATCCGTATAGTAATAGAGGATAGAATAGAAATGGTGATCCGTATAGTAATAGAGGATAGAATAGAAATGGTGATCCGTATATAGAATAGAATAGATGGTGATCCGTATAGTAATAGAGGGATAGAATAGAAATGGTGATCCGTATAGTAATAGAGGATAGAATAGAAATGGTGATCCGTATAGTAATAGAGGATAGAATAGAAATGGTGATCCGTATAGTAATAGAGGATAGAATAGAAATGGTGATCCGTATAGTAATAGAGGATAGAATAGAAATGGTGATCCGTATAGTAATAGAGGATAGAATAGAAATGGTGATCCGTATAGTAATAGAAATGGATAGAATAGAAATGGTGATCCGTATAGTAATAGAAGATAGAATAGAAATGGTGATCCGTATAATAGTAATAGAAAGGATAGAATAGAAATGGTGATCCGTATAGTAATAGAAGATAGAATAGAAATGGTGATCCGTATAGTAATAGAGGATAGAATAGAAATGGTGATCCGTATAGTAATAGAGGATAGAATAGAAATGGTGATCCGTATAGTAATAGAGGATAGAATAGAAATGGTGATCCGTATAGTAATAGAGGATAGAATAGAAATGGTGATCCGTATAGTAATAGAAGATAGAATAGAAATGGTGATCCGTATAGTAATAGAGGATAGAATAGAAATGGTGATCCGTATAGTAATAGAAGATAGAATAGAAATGGTGATCCGTATAGTAATAGAGGATAGAATAGAAATGGTGATCCGTATAGTAATAGTAATAGAAGATAGAATAGAAATAGAATGATCCGTATCCGTATAGTAATAGAGGATAGAATAGAAATGGTGATCCGTATAGTAATAGAGGATAGAATAGAAATGGTGATCCGTATAGTAATAGAAGATAGAATAGAAATGGTGATCCGTATAGTAATAGAGGATAGAATAGAAATGGTGATCCGTATAGTAATAGAGGATAGAATAGAAATGGTGATCCGTATAGTAATAGAGGATAGAATAGAAATGGTGATCCGTATAGTAATAGATAGAATAGAATAGAAATGGTGATCCGTATAGTAATAGAGGATAGAATAGAAATGGTGATCCGTATAGTAATAGAGGATAGAATAGAAATGGTGATCCGTATAGTAATAGAAGATAGAATAGAAATGGTGATCCGTATAGTAATAGAGGATAGAATAGAAATGGTGATCCGTATAGTAATAGAGGATAGAATAGAAATGGTGATCCGTATAGTAATAGAGGATAGAATAGAAATGGTGATCCGTATAGTAATAGAGGATAGAATAGAAATGGTGATCCGTATAGTAATAGAGGATAGAATAGAAATGGTGATCCGTATAGTAATAGAGGATAGAATAGAAATGGTGATCCGTATAGTAATAGAAGATAGAATAGAAATGGTGATCCGTATAGTAATAGAGGATAGAATAGAAATGGTGATCCGTATAGTAATAGAGGATAGAATAGAAATGGTGATCCGTATAGTAATAGAGGATAGAATAGAAATGGTGATCCGTATAGTAATAGAGGATAGAATAGAAATGGTGATCCGTATAGTAATAGAGGATAGAATAGAAATGGTGATCCGTATATAATAGAGGATAGAATAGAAATGGTGATCCGTATAGTAATAGAGATAGAATAGAAATGGTGATCCGTATAGTAATAGTGGATAGAATAGAAATGGAATGATCCGTATAGTAATAGAGGATAGAATAGAAATGGTGATCCGTATAGTAATAGATAGAATAGAAATGGTGATCCGTATAGTAATAGAGGATAGAATAGAAATGGTGATCCGTATAGTAATAGAGGATAGAATAGAAATGGTGATCCGTATAGTAATAGAAGATAGAATAGAAATGGTGATCCGTATAGTAATAGAGGATAGAATAGAAATGGTGATCCGTATAGTAATAGAGGATAGAATAGAAATGGTGATCCGTATAGTAATAGAGGATAGAATAGAAATGGTGATCCGTATAGTAATAGAAGATAGAATAGAAATGGTGATCCGTATAGTAATAGAGGATAGAATAGAAATGGTGATCCGTATAGTAATAGAGGATAGAATAGAAATGGTGATCCGTATAGTAATAGAAGATAGAATAGAAATGGTGATCCGTATAGTAATAGAAGATAGAATAGAATGATGGTGATCCGTATAGTAATAGAAGATAGAATAGAAATCCGTATAGTAATAGAGGATAGAATAGAAATGGTGATCCGTATAGTAATAGAGGATAGAATAGAAATGGTGATCCGTATAGTAATAGAGGATAGAATAGAAATGGTGATCCGTATAGTAATAGAGGATAGAATAGAAATGGTGATCCGTATAGTAATAGAGGATAGAATAGAAATGGTGATCCGTATAGTAATAGAGGATAGAATAGAAATGGTGATCCGTATAGTAATAGAAGATAGAATAGAAATGGTGATCCGTATAGTAATAGAATAGATAGAATAGAAATGGTGATCCGTATAGTAATAGAGGATAGAATAGAAATGGTGATCCGTATAGTAATAGAGGATAGAATAGAAATGGTGATCCGTATAGTAATAGATAGATAGAATAGAAATAGAATAGATCCGTATAGTAATAGAGGATAGAATAGAAATGGTGATCCGTATAGTAATAGAAGATAGAATAGAAATGGTGATCCGTATAGTAATAGAGGATAGAATAGAAATGGTGATCCGTATAGTAATAGAAGATAGAATAGAAATGGTGATCCGTATAGTAATAGAGGATAGAATAGAAATGGTGATCCGTATAGTAATAGAGGATAGAATAGAAATGGTGATCCGTATAGTAATAGAGGATAGAATAGAAATGGTGATCCGTATAGTAATAGAAGATAGAATAGAAATGGTGATCCGTATAGTAATAGAGGATAGAATAGAAATGGTGATCCGTATAGTAATAGAGGATAGAATAGAAATGGTGATCCGTATAGTAATAGAGGATAGAATAGAAATGGTGATCCGTATAGTAATAGAGGATAGAATAGAAATGGTGATCCGTATAGTAATAGAGGATAGAATAGAAATGGTGATCCGTATAGTAATAGAGGATAGAATAGAAATGGTGATCCGTATAGTAATAGAGGATAGAATAGAAATGGTGATCCGTATAGTAATAGAGGATAGAATAGAAATGGTGATCCGTATAGTAATAGAAGATAGAATAGAAATGGTGATCCGTATAGTAATAGAAGATAGAATAGAAATAGTGATCCGTATAGTAATAGAGGATAGAATAGAAATGGTGATCCGTATAGTAATAGAGGATAGAATAGAAATGGTGATCCGTATAGTAATAGAGGATAGAATAGAAATGGTGATCCGTATAGTAATAGAAGGATAGAATAGAAATGGTGATCCGTATAATAGTAATAGAAATGGTGATCCGTATAGTAATAGATAGAATAGAAATGGTGATCCGTATAGTAATAGAGGATAGAATAGAAATGGTGATCCGTATAGTAATAGAGGATAGAATAGAAATGGTGATCCGTATAGTAATAGAGGATAGAATAGAAATGGTGATCCGTATAGTAATAGAAGATAGAATAGAAATGGTGATCCGTATAGTAATAGAGGATAGAATAGAAATGGTGATCCGTATAGTAATAGAAGATAGAATAGAAATAGTGATCCGTATAGTAATAGAGATAGAATAGAAATGGTGATCCGTATAGTAATAGAAGATAGAATAGAAATGGTGATCCGTATAGTAATAGAGGATAGAATAGAAATGGTGATCCGTATAGTAATAGTAGATAGAAATGGTGATAGAATAATAGAAGATAGAATAGAAATGGTGATCCGTATAGTAATAGAGGATAGAATAGAAATGGTGATCCGTATAGTAATAGAAGATAGAATAGAAATGATCCGTATAGTAATCCGTAGAATAGAAATGGTGATCCGTATATAATAGAATAGAATAGAAATGGGTGATCCGTATATAGAATAATATCCGTATAGGATAGAATAGAAATGGTGATCCGTATAGTAATAGAAGATAGAATAGAAATGGTGATCCGTATAGTAATAGAGGATAGAATAGAAATGGTGATCCGTATAGTAATAGAAGATAGAATAGAAATATCCGTATAGTAATAGAGGATAGAATAGAAATGGTGATCCGTATAGTAATAGAGGATAGAATAGAAATGGTGATCCGTATAGTAATAGAGGATAGAATAGAAATGGTGATCCGTATAGTAATAGAGGATAGAATAGAAATGGTGATCCGTATAGTAATAGAAGATAGAATAGAAATGGTGATCCGTATAGTAATAGAAGATAGAATAGAAATGGTGATCCGTATAGTAATAGAGGATAGAATAGAAATGGTGATCCGTATAGTAATAGAGGATAGAATATCCCCCATGAAGTGATCCGTATAGTAATAGAAGATAGAATAGAAATGGTGATCCGTATAGTAATAGATAGGATAGATCCGTATAGAAATGTGGATAGAATCCGAAATGGTGATCCGTATAGTAATAGAAGATAGAATAGAAATGGTGATCCGTATAGTAATAGAGGATAGAATAGAAATGGTGATCCGTATAGTAATAGAAGATAGAATAGAAATGGTGATCCGTATAGTAATAGAAGATAGAATAGAAATGGTGATCCGTATAGTAATAGAGGATAGAATAGAAATGGTGATCCGTATAGTAATAGAAGATAGAATAGAAATGGTGATCCGTATAGTAATAGAAGATAGAATAGAAATGGTGATCCGTATAGTAATAGAAGATAGAATAGAAATGGTGATCCGTATAGTAATAGAGGATAGAATAGAAATGGTGATCCGTATAGTAATAGAGGATAGAATAGAAATGGTGATCCGTATAGTAATAGAGGATAGAATAGAAATGGTGATCCGTATAGTAATAGAGGATAGAATAGAAATGGTGATCCGTATAGTAATAGAGGATAGAATAGAAATGGTGATCCGTATAGTAATAGAAGATAGAATAGAAATGGTGATCCGTATAGTAATAGAGGATAGAATAGAAATGGTGATCCGTATAGTAATAGAAGGATAGAAATAGAAATGAAATGGTGATCCGTATAGTAATAGAATAATAGAAATGGTGATCCGTATAGTAATAGATAGAATAGAAATGGTGATCTGCTTAGAAATAGAGGATAGAATAGAAATAGATCCGTATAGTAATAGAAGATAGAATAGAAATGGTTGATCCGTATAGTAATAGAAGATAGAATAGAAATGGTGATCCGTATAGTAATAGAGGATAGAATAGAAATGGTGATCCGTATAGTAATAGAAGATAGAATAGAAATGGTGATCCGTATAGTAATAGAAGATAGAATAGAAATGGTGATCCGTATAGTAATAGAAGATAGAATAGAAATGGTGATCCGTATAGTAATAGAGGATAGAATAGAAATGGTGATCCGTATAGTAATAGAAGATAGAATAGAAATGGTGATCCGTATAGTAATAGAGGATAGAATAGAAATGGTGATCCGTATAGTAATAGAAGATAGAATAGAAATGGTGATCCGTATAGTAATAGAAGATAGAATAGAAATGGTGATCCGTATAGTAATAGAAGATAGAATAGAAAATGGTGATCCGTATAGTAATAGAAGATAGAATAGAAATGGTGATCCGTATAGTAATAGAGGATAGAATAGAAATAAATAGATGTGATCCGTATAGTAATAGAAGATGAAATGATCCGTTAAAAAAGTAATAGAAGATAGAATAGAAAATGGTGATCCGTATAGTAATAATCAGATAGAAATAGCCTTAAAATGCAACTAACAGAAAAAGGCAAACTGCAAATCATTTCGCATTTTCAGCAACTTCGGAAATATCTCTCATCGATCCTCTCCAAACCTCACTGGCAACTCACAAAATTGTAGCAGGTCTTCTAAGCTCTTTAGAACTAACGGGGAATGATGGAATTTTAACGCTAGTTTATTTAATGCCATTGTTCAATGTATATTTTATGGTTGATCATCCAATGTCTATCGCGTCCTAGTTATGACAATAAACTACGTCCGCGTCCTGGGTAAGACGATAAACTACGTCCAGCAGCAAGGCCTCTGAAATTTCAGGAGTTTTGTTTTGGATTCGCTTTTTGCGTGTGTGTTAAGCAAAGTTTGTAAATTCGAGTCTTTTTAATTTCTAACAATATCAATGCTTAGCATTTGAATTTTAAATCTAGATCTTGTTTGGTTCACTACAATGTTACGCGAGATCTCGTGTATCGTACGACACACCCTGTTTCGCTTATAAAAAAATGATTTTATCATGTATCTCGTGTAGCATGCGAGTTCCTTTTTTGAGAGACCAAATTACAATAGACTAACCCCTTTTCCTCTATCTCTTTATTCCATCTTCGAGTTCAAAAAGTAAAAGAGAAAGAGAAAAGTATCGTTAGTAACACTATACTTGTTGCGTAAACATGTACAGTCATAAACAACCAAATGAGAAACAACTAAACAATGCAAAATGTGTGCATATTCGCTATGTTTGTATTTTACAAGACGATACTAATATATGAATATTAAATGAATTATTATTGGATACAATTAATTATACTATCAGTTTTATCAAAATGATGTTTATTTTAAATCCAGCTGTACTTTTTGATTACACTAAATCTCTATCTATAAAAGGCAGGATGTGTGTGTGTGTGTGTGTGTGTGTGTGTGTGTGTGTGTGTGTGTGTGTGTGTGTGTGAATGTGCAATTTTTCGACGGATTTTCACCAAAATTTACATGCACATGCTCTAAGTTAGCGGGAAGGCCAACACCGACTTTGCATTTCCCAACTCCCATCGATAGTGGAAATAATCGATTTTTTCATGCTTCTACGGCAGTTTTCATGTAGTTTGCGGCCATTTTCTACTGGCCAGAGTGAGAGCCTATAGCTGGCTGCCACGAATAGGCAGGAAGATTCTATTGGCCAGCGTGAGAGCCAACAGCTGACTGACACGAATGTTAACTAGCATGCTAAAAAAAAAAATCGATAGCTGCATTCGTCACAAGTGGGAAAAATTTAAATCTGCATGGCACTTTACTCCAATTGGCTCATTCGCTTGCTTAAACTCAACGTTGATTCTGATTCCGCAGAACTGGGTTGGGTGTGAAAAAGTATTTGTTGTTAACATTCTTTTTTCATTCGGTTTTTCCAGTTACGAGTCCTTTTTTAAAGCTGATCGTTTTGTGTTCATTTTGTTTAGTTCTTTTTTCGTAACAGATTTAATGTTTAGTATAGAGCTTAGAAAAAAAATTCGCAGTGTGAGATAGGCAAGAAGTAAGGCATGTAGCAACATCAGCACGGCAAAGGGCACTCCTTTAAAAAAAAAGGAAGGGCAAAAAATTTTTAAGTCAAGTGATAGCGATTGCTGTATGAGTCGTACGATTTTTTGAATCAAGCACGGGCAACGCCAGGCCATGCTGCTAGTATATATATATATATATATATATATATATATATATATATATATATATATAATTTTATATATATATAATGATACGATTTATTAATTGTTTTATTTTCTTTTTGTATTTATCGAAAATTTAGATGAAAGATTGATTTATTTCAGGAAACTCATTTTGTGAATCTAAATTTTTTAATGCCATTTGAATCTCATCTCCATGTAAAAAATGAAGGAAGACCTTCTTTTGCCGTTAAGTAATATCTGGGGATTCTGCCATATATTTATTTTTATAAATTGAAAAAAAAAGATTGATTAAAATGGAACAAAAAAAAAATTTTTCAGGTTCAATTTGATTGTAGTAAAAGAAAATTCAGTTGAACATTAAAAAATACATTAGTAATTTATTTTAATGATATCGTCAATTTTATTATCATCAAGATAGATGCAATTTTTATTAATAAAATGCATTGGCCCATCCAATTTTAATGTCAAAATGCATTAATTCAAATGATTTTTTATTTAAATAAAAAATCTGTTTTTTTTTTTATGAAAATTTTGGATGATTTTTTTACTCAAAATGTTTTGGAAATAATTTTTTGAGATGAAAATGCATTGGTAATAATTTTACTATGAAAATGGTCTGGATTTCCTTGATTTTTTTGCTATGAAAATGCATTGGACCTCGCGAATTTATATATGAAAAAAGATTGGAAATGATTTTTTACTATGAAAATGCATTGAAATAATTTTATAATGAAAAATGCATTAGAAATAATTTTAAACTATGAAAATGCATTGAAAATTCATTTTTAATTTAATTTTTTCAAGATCATTTGTGAAATTTTTATAATTATCAAAATGCATTGAAATAATTTGTACTATGTAAATGCATTGGGCCTAAATCGAAAAATTTGAAAAAATTTTGGAAAAAAGATTTTTTGTATTTTATGGTTGGCCAATGATTTTATTTGAAAATCAGAATCCAGAAATTTTGATTATGAAAATTTTGTACAATTGATTTTTACTATGAATAAAATGATTGGAAACCAAATTTTTAAAATGAAATGCCATTGGAAAAGATTTTTACTATGAAAATGAATTTTAAAATGATTTTTAAACAAAAATTTAAATTCAAATGATTTTTACTATAAAATGGTTTTAAAAATTTTATTTTTTAAATGTTATTTATTGGCAATGAAATTTACTTTGAAAATGCATTGAGATAATTTTTTTTATGAAAATGCATTGGAAATGATTTTTTTTGTGAAAATTAATTGAAAATGATTTTTGAAAAAATGTTTATATTGGAAATGATTTTTATATGAAAATGAATTTACCATGAATTTACTATGAAAATGCATTGGATTATTTTTACTATGAAAAATGCATTGGAAAAATTTTACTATGAAAATAATTTTTCCATAAGTTTTTGTTGGAAAAATGCATTAACGTTTGCTATGAAAATAGATTGGCTCTAAATTTTTTTAAAATTAAAATGAAATTTGAATAAAAAAAAAATGAAAATTAAAAGTTGAATTCAAACTAACTAATATAGCCATGATTTTTAATCACCAAACTAGTTGGCTTTTTTTTTCAGGCAAAGAATTGTGAAATGATTTTTACTATTTAAAATTTCTTGGCTACAAACAAACATTTGTTACAATTTTTTACCATTGGCCAATAATTTTATTAATATGAAAATGCATTGGAAATGATTTTACTTTGAAAAATATTAGACAATCATTTTTAAGTTTAAATGTTTCATAATGAGTTTTTTATCATAAAACTTGAATTTGAAATAATTTGAATATTTTAATTACATTTAGGAAATGATTTTTTTATGAAGATTTTTTAAATGTTCCATTTTTACTATGAAAAATCAATTTAAATATCGATTTTTCTTTAAAATAACTTAAAAAGAAAAATAATTTTAAAAACGGAAATAATTTTATTTCAATAAATTTTCTGCAATTTCTTTCATTTTAATATTAAGAAGATAAATCCATTCAATATATAAATTTTAATAATATATGTTACTCGTGCGAAATAGTAAATAAAAAAATATTTATACAATGAATGTGTCTGGTTATGTGATTTTTGATTGTTGCAACCCTAAATATATATATATATATTCGAACATTGATGATGAAGTATATAAATATGTAATTGAATTTTTGTCTCAACATTCAGATATTTTTTATTTGGTGCGTGAAAATTATGCCAAAAAAAAATTTTAACATTGCAATAAATTTTATTCAAATATTTATAAAATGATTAATGGCGTCTCTTTATTAATTTTTAAAACATCGAAATTGGAACTTTAAAAGATTCTATTCTCAGGTATTATTATAGAATAAAAAAAAGTCAAATATTGACAAGAAATAAAAATTGAAAATTATCTGTTCTTTTATTATCCCCAATTGGAATTTTTGTGAACTCGAAAAATTACAACGAGGAATAAATCACAGCTTGGAACGAGCGCCTGCGTGATTTTTCAATTTAAGAAATCAATAATTAATTGAAAGTCTGAAAATGCATTTCAAATACTGAACTAAAATTAATTATTAAACAAGTTAACGAAAAGATTTATTTCTTAATCTTTTTTGTTTCATTCCGGTTTACGTCACCTTTCATTTGGAACAAAATATATATTTAATGATATCATTCTATTTTTTTTTATTTATTTTTCGGCCAAAGGATAATGATTGTTTTTTAAGGTTTGTTTATTTTTTAGCAAGAGATGATTCAGCAAAAACTGAATTTCATCAATTTTTTTTTTATTAATGTTTTTTTGAAATGATGGAAAATTTTTCGTCTTTTGAACGAAGAGAATTAAAGTCAATCTATCTATCTAAAAATCTATCTATTCCATATTTTATCTATAGCTCTTCTAACTTTCTTTTTCTTTGTATGTTCTTTCTTTCTTTTCTTTCTTTCTTTTTTTTTATCTATAAATTCAATCGTTTTCTTTTTCTTCTGTTCGATTTAACTTTTTCTTTTCTATCTCTCTATTTTTTTCTCATTCTTTCAAGAACCATTTCTTCTTTTTCTTTTTCTATCTTTTTCTTTCTTTCTTTTTATCTCTATGTAATTTTTTTTTTCTTTCTTTTGTCGCTATTTTATATTTTTCTTTTTTTCGTTTTCAATTCTCATTAAGTCACATTTTCTTTCTTTCTTTGTCGTTTTTTTCTGATATCTGATCTATTTTCATAATTTCATTTTCTGATGCATTCAGTCATATCTATTGACTTTTTAAATTTCTATTTCTTGATAATTTCTTTGTTTCTATTACCTTCTTTCGTTTTGATTTCTTTAGGGAAATTGTTCTTTCTTTCAAATCCATATATCTATTGTTTTTCTTTCTTTTCTTCTATTTTCCTTGTTTCTCTTGTCTATTTCTTTCTCTTTTTTTCTGTGAAGAAATTGTATGAGGACCAATATTTCATTAAAACTTTCTTTCTTTTCAATTTTTCTATTTCTTTTTTCACTTCTTCATCTGTCTTTTGAGAAATTTTCAGTTTTCATTTTTTCTTCTGTTTTTTTCTATCTAGAAAAGAGTTCAGATTCTCTTTCTTTTGTTTTTTTGCCTGAATTTTATTCATCATCTTTTTGGAAATTTCCAGTAAGATTGCCATATTTGGAGGACCAAAATTATCTTAAAGTTCAGTACTCTGTTCTTTGTTCTATCTAATTCATCCTCTATTTCTTCAACATCTATTTTTTTTTCTTTCATTTCTTTCTTTTCATTCTCTTTTCTTTTCAAAAAATCAGTCCAGTTTTCCTTTCTTTATATTCATATTGCCTGGATTTTTTGGTGATCATGTAAAATAATTGTCCATTGAATTCTCTGAGGTTTTGAAAACTAATATTACATTACAGTTCCCTTACTTTTAAATGGATCATTGTCAAATTTTTTTCAGATCTGTTTGGATTTCCAAAAGTATTCATCCGAAAATCTGGTCTTTGTTTAAAAATCTTGAAATTCTTCCTGATCTGTCAAGAAATTGTAAATGTCCAAATGGCCATAAATTGAGGAGGTTCGAACCTTCAGTATTCGATTTCTTGTTTTTTTGTCAAAATTCTTTCTTCATCTCTTCCTTGAATTGGACAGTTTCAAAATTTACATTTTTCAACCGATATTATTTTTAAAGATGAGTTCAAAATTTTTTTTTTTTGTTTTTTTGGATTTTTTCTAATTGCTGAGAAAAATTGAACAGGGTTCATTTCCGCTCTGACTTAAAAATATTACATAAAAGTTCAGTTTCTTTTTCTTTGTTTCATTTTCCTGAATTCATTCTTTATTGTTAAGGGGTCCACCCCTTTTTATACAAGTGGACTCGCCCAGTGTGTACTTGTACTGCTGCCGGTGAATACCCGGGAGTGAGAGAGTGAGAGAGAGTGTGAGGTAACCGCTTTGTAGGAGTCACAGTTGCGAGCACGTAGACTCAGAAGGAAGTCATACATCGATACTGAATTTCCCAGACTGTATATCTATTATTATTGCTACTAACCGCATTTCTGGATCTACTAACCGTATTACCAATTGTATTATTACGTCAATACATTTATTTACTATATTTCATTCCTGCGTTTGTCATTCATTTGAGACCGGATTTCATCCCGAAATCCACAACAGTAATTATCACTATTTTGTGCATCTTTTTTATTATTATTATTATTATTCTCCTTACTCTGTTTTAACGGCTATAATATTTTATATTGCTTTTCTTCGGAAATTAAAAACAAAAATCTTTATTCCAACATGGAAGCTTTTTTTGCAATGTGTCAAATTTCAAAAGTAAAACTGAGCTAATGTCGTGATCTGCTAGAACCCAATTCTGGAACCTTTACTGCTGATTTGTTTAGAAATTTGGATATGAGTTGCGATTCATGGTAACTTTGAAAAGTATTGATGGGAAGGGTGAAATCCTGTGGTTGCTTCCGGTAGGGCGGGTCGTTGAAGATTAAGTCGGAGTTTATTTTTCTCATCCTAATGTTCATGTCATTACAATGAAATTTATTAAAATTTTTTATTTTATCAATGGTAAAGAAGAAGAAGAAGAAGAGATGAAGGTGAAAGGGAGAAGATAAGAAAGAAAAGAAAATAGAAGAAAGCGGATACTGAAAAAGAAAAAAGGTCAAAAGAAAAAAGATATTAATGGAAAAAAATGGGAAGTGAGAAGAAGGCGAAATGGAAAAGAAAGCGGAAGGGAGATGAAGGCGGAATGGAAAAAAGGAGGAAGTGAGAAGAAGGCGAAATGGAAAAGAAAGCGGAAGGGAGATGAAGGCGAAATGGAAAAAAAGGCCTAAGTGAGAAGGCGAAAGCGAGAAGAAGGCGAAAGGGAGAAGAAGGCGGATTAAAAGAAAGAAGCGAAAGATTTGAGAGTGTAGAAGAAAAGGAAGTCAAGGGAATGAGAGGGGTATAAAGAGAGGAATAATAATAATAATAATAATAATAATAAGAAGAAGAAGAAGAAGAAGAAGAAAAAATAGAAAGAAAGAGGAGGAGGAGGAGGAGGAATAAAGAAATAAAAAAGGAGGTAGATTGAGAGTATGGAAGTCAGAGGACAACAATGAAGAAGAAGAAGTAGAAGGAAGACATGGAGGAAGAAAAAGAAAAGAAAAGGAAATAGAATGGGAGGGTGGAAGCGTTAAAGGAGAACAATGAATTGTGTGAGAAGAAGAAGAAGAAGAAGAAGAAGAAGAAGAAGAAGAAGAAGAAGAAGAAGAAGTAGACAAAAAAGAAGAAATAAATAAATGCTGATACGTTCGATTGTGTTTTTAACGGAAATGCCTTTTTCCAATCTTGTTTTTTATATCATTAAAATAAAGCTTCCTGTCCATTTTTCTTTTTATTATTATTATTATTATTATTATTATCAATCCCTTCTAAGTTATAACCATTCTCCGTCCATTCTCCGTATTCTGTTAACACTGCCAAAATTTTTCATGTTATTGCTGACAATGTTGATTATTTGGCATTATTCCTCTCTAGACTGAATTTATTTACAGATTTTTTTCTAGTTTTAAGGTAACTCAAGTTTAAATTCCATTTCAATGGGAGCGAAACCAGTTAACCAATCTATACAATATATTTGACTCTTTTTACTTCAACCCCCGTCTTATACACTGATAAATAATTGATGGCCCAAAAAAGGATAAAATTATTGAAATAATGCAATATTTATCTCAAAGAGTTGTGAAAAAATTTCCTCTTAGTAGAGATGAACAATACACAGAGAGCTGAGTTTTAGGGTAATAATTTTTGAGATATCCAGCAGAGATATGGCACGTGGAACGAGAACAATCGACCATGGTGGACAAAATAAAAGGTTCGGTTCGAAATTCCAATCACCAGAAGAAGGCCGGAGCGTACAACGGCCGAAACGTCGTGAATATGACAACGAAGATGAAGATAACAATCCGAAGAATGTAAATAATTACAAAACCTTTGTCTCAAAAGTAGAGACATTATTCTATTAAGAAGGTTGGAATATTTCGTTTAACGGCCGAATTTCGTCAATTTGACAAAATGAAAACTAGTTTCCGAACAATGTAAATACTAAAAACTACAAAACTCCATCTCAAAAGATATCCATGCTGAGAGAAGGCCAACGCAAACAACGACCGAAACAATCGAAATATGACCATGAAAGATGGGACAAAATCCGAACAATGTAAATACTATAAATAATTACAAAACTTCAATCAAAAAGTATAGTCACATCCTGAAGAAGGTCGGCACGAACAACGGCCGAAACGTCGTGATTATGACAACAAACATGAGGACAACAGTCGGAACAATGTAAATAATTACAAAACCTCATCTCAAAAGTATAGATAATTCCTGAAGAAGGCCGGTGCGTACAACGGCCGAAACGTCATGAATATGACAAGATGAGGACAACAGTCCGAACAATGTAAATACTGTAAATAATTACAAAACTTCATCTCAAAAGTACAGACAGATCCTGAAGAAGGCCAGCGCGTACAACGACTGAAACGTCGTGAATATGACAAGAAAGATGTGGACAACAGTCCGAACAATGTAAGTGCTATAAATAATTACAAAACCTCATCTCAAAAGTATAGTCAGGTCCTGAAGAAGGTCGGCGCGGACAACGGCCGAAACGTCGTGATTATGACAAGAAACATGAGGACAACAGTCCGAACAATGTAAATACTGAAAATAATTAGAGTGCCTTATCTCAGAAATATAGACAATTTTTTCGTGTTAATTGTTCTGATAAGCTTTCCTTTTCCGGTGACTAGGACATTAAACGTTATTTTTAGTGGCTACCTGTATTTAAGTAGACGCACCGCTTATTTTAATCAGTTTTTTTTCGAGAAAACTTTAATAACATGCACCCTCCGACAAGATTCGAACTTGCGTCTCCCTTTGCAAGAGAAATACGAATTGCCGCTAAAAATAACGTTTAAAGTAACAAAAAATTTAATTCATTATGGCTGATGCTAACCACCAGGAGAGTGACATATTGTGTTTTCTCAGGCTAGCGCTCTATACTGACCTGAAGTGGAAAGACTATATTGAATCCATTGCTAGGTCTGCTGCAAGGAAAGTTGGTTGACTGTGCCGAAGTAGACAATTTTTCTCTCCAGAATCTATCATAAGTCTACTATTCGTCCTTGCTTCGAATATTGCTGCCAAATATAGTGCTCCTGTTATATATTTAGAGATTCTTGATAAAATCCAAAGAATCCGCAATGTTATTGGTCCTGACCTGGCATCTCGGCTTCAGTCACTTATCCACCGCCGTAACGTGACACATTTTTCAATAAATAACTTCATGGTAATTGTTCTGATAACCATATAAATGTATGTGTCTCACTAGGAAGTAACCATATAAATATATGTATGAATATAAAGTAACTATATAAATGTATATATGAATATAATATAACCATATAAATGCGTATGTGTCCCAATACAAGGAAAGAATATAAATATGTACGTGACTGAATATAAGATAACCATATAGATATATAGGCGTCACCATATAAATACGTATATGAATATAAAGTAACTGTATACATGTGTATCTCTATCTATAAAAGGCAGGATGTGTGTGTGTGTGTGTGTGTGTGTGTGTGTGTGTGTGTGTGTGTGTGTGTGTAAAGATGCATGTATATTTTCGACGGATTTGCACCAAAATTTACATGCACATCCTCCAAGTTAGCGGGAAGACCAAGACCGTCTTTGCATTTCCCAACTCCCAACGAAAGTGGAAATAATAGATTTTTCATGCTTCTACGGCAGTTTTCATGTAGTTTGCGGCCATTTTCTACTGGCCAGAGTGAGAGCCTATAGCTGACTGCCACGAATAGGCAGGAAGATTCTATTGGTCAGCGTGAAAACCAACAGCTGACTGACATGAATGTTAACTAGCTTGCAAAAAAAAAAAAAAAATATCGATAGCTGCATTCGTCACAAGTGGGAAAAATTTTAATCGGCATGGCACTTTACTCCAATTGCCTCATTCGCTTGCTTAAACTCAACGTTGATTCTGATTCCGCAGAACTGGGTTGGGTGTGAAAAAGTATTTGTTGTTAACATTCTTTTTTCATTCAGTTTTTCCAGTTACGAGTCCTTTTTTAAAGCTGATCGTTTTGTGTTCATTTTGTTTAGTTCTTTTTTCGTAACAGATTTAATGTTTAGTATAGAGCTTAGAAAAAATTCGCAGTGTGAGATAGGCAAGAAGTATGGCATGTAGCAACATCAGCACGGCAAAGGGCACTCCTTTAAAGGCAAGGAAGGGCAAAAAAAGTCAAGTGATAGCGATTGTTGTATGAGTCGTACGATTTTTGAATCAAGCACGGGCAACGCCGAGCCATGCTGTTAGTAGAAATATAAATGCCTGAGTAGACACCTCGTATTTTTTTAAACAGTATAAATTTACCAAGCTATTAAATATCCGAAAGAAGATCAATAACTACGTAATTATTAACTAATATTGATCTGAAATATTCATGGGTTATTTAATACCGAAATCTAGATATTTATATATATTTTTTATTTAAAGAGAATTTTTCGTTGGTATAATTATAGCTTCGAGCATTTTGTCTTTCCTTTAAGAAAGTGATATATAATGTTTTGGCTTAGTCTCACTGATTTTGGTTAACTGCATATATATTAAATATACCATTTAGTTCTTAATTTTCTTTTCATACAGGGTGTCCCAAAACATTTCGCATGCCAATAATTTTGGCAATTCTTGTTGAAATAATGTATAGAAACAGATCAAGATTTTATATTTAATGTTTTATTTTTGTTCTCTTTTCAGGTAGAGCCATGGCGTTCATTCCCAAAGAGAAGTCATTTTTCATTTTGGAATGTATGCTCACACACAGTCACCCAAGACTGTACCGCGTGCCTTCAATGTAAAATTTTATGGGGATATGTGAAGGGACTGGTCTATGTCCCTCCCTCTTTCTGCTAGCATTGATGAACTCAAGCAGAGAATCACTTCCGCAGTGGATAATGTTACCGCTGACATGCTACAACGTGTTTGGCAAGAGCTTAACTACCGATTTGCCGTGTGCCATGTCACAGGTGGTGCACATATTGAACACTTATCAAATCAGTCCCAGAATAAACTTACGATGTTCAACACGTGAACTGTTCAATTTCATTCAGCTAGCCTCAGTAGTTTTCAAGATAATTGCTTTTAAAATGAAGTCAAATTGTTTGTGACACTGCATATATGCTTCCATGTTTTCTGGTTATTATAAGATACAAAAAGGTTTCTCATAATATATTGTCCCTTATCGACTTGGAAAGCAGAAAAATATTTAACTCTACTTTAGTACTACGCTACATTGCCACAGAATTAGTACCTTGGGATTTTCAAACACTTCTACAGGGTGATTCAAAAGTAATTCCATATTTTAAAATACTTATAATTTGTTTATTAACTATAATTTTTAAAAGAAATTGGTATGGGAGGAAAGCGTTTTTTTTATTTAAAATTCAATATGTGCACAAGAATTCGCTGCCAGCTTCTCGAGCCAGCCAGGAATCGCGTCAAGTGATTTCACCAGGAACTCTTGTAGTATGGAAGACATAACTTCTTGTATTCGGCCTTCAAGTTCTTCCAAAGTCTTGGTTTGATATAGTAGACTTTCTCCTTTAACTAACCTCAAAGAAAAAAAGTTGCCGGGTGTTAAGTCAGGAGACATAAATATGGAGTTACTTTTCAGTCATCCTGTATATATTCCTGTTACATATTGCCTTGGAAGTTTTTTTTTTTTTTTGCTTTTCAAAAGGTGAACGATAACGAGGACATTACAGAGGAAGGAAAGAAGTTGAAGAAAGGGAATATTCAATGTCGGTTGCTTGATTTTTATCAAGCGGCAAATCAGCATCTCTATGGGTTATTTAATGGCGAAATTTAAATATTTTGAAATTAATTTTATGCCTTCAACTAAAGATATTTTGTACATAATTTTATATTTTCGGAATAAAAGTATGTTTTTTAGATATATGATTTGTAGATCATAAAATGTATTGCTGGTAATTTTAATTACGAATGTACTGTTGGTAATTTTACTATAAAAAGTGTTGCTAGTAATTTTACTATAAAAATGTATTGTTGGTAATTTTACTATAAAAAGTGTTGCTAGTAATTTTACTATAAAAAGTGTTGCTAGTAATTTTACTATAAAAATGTATTGTTGATAATTTTACTATAAAAAGTGTTGCTAGTAATTTTACTATAAAAAGTGTTGCTAGTAATTTTGCTTTAAAAAGTGTTACTAGTAATTTTACAATAAAAAGTGTTGCTAGTAATTTTACTATAAAAAGTGTTGCTAGTAATTTTGCTATAAAAAGTGTTGCTAGTAATTTTACTATAAAAATGTATTGTTGGTAATTTTACTATAAAAAGTGTTGCTAGTAATTTTACTATAAAAAGTGTTGCTAGTAATTTTACTATAAAAATGTATTGTTGGTAATTTTACTATAAAAAGTGTTGCTAGTAATTTTGCTTTAAAAAGTGTTGCTAGTAATTTTACTATAAAAAGTGTTGCTAGTAATTTTACTATAAAAATGTATTGTTGGAAAATTTTACTATAAAAATAAAAAATGTATTGTTGCTAGTAATTTTACTATAAAAAGGAGTTGCTAGTAACTTTACTATAAAAAAAGTTGCTAGTAATTTTACTAAAAAAAATGTATTGTTGGTAATTTTACTATAAAAAGTGTTGTTAGTAATTTTACTATAAAATGTATTGTTGGTAATTTTACTATAAAAATGTGTTGTTAGTAATTTTACTATAAAAATTGTTGCTAGTAATTTTACTATAAAAAATGTATTGTTGGTAATTTTACTATAAAAAGTGTTGCTAGTAATTTTACTATAAAAATGTATTGTTGGTAATTTTACTATAAAAATGTATTGCTAGTAATTTTACTATAAAAAGTGTTGCTAGTAATTTTACTATAAAAAGTGTTGCTAGTAATTTTACTATAAAAATGTATTGTTGGTAATTTTACTATAAAAAGTGTTGCTAGTAATTTTACTATAAAAATGTATTGTTGGTAATTTTACTATAAAAAGTGTTGCTAGTAATTTTACTATAAAAATGTATTGTTGATAATTTTACTATAAAAAGTATTGCTAGTAATTTTACTATAAAAAAGTATTGCTAGTAATTTTGCTTTAAAAAGTATTACTAGTAATTTTACAATAAAAATTATTGCTAGTAATTTTACTATAAAAATGTATTGTTGGTAATTTTACTATAAAAAGTGTTGTTAGTAATTTTACTATAAAAGTGTTGCTAATAATTTTACTATAAAAAATGTATTGTTGGTAATTTTGCTATAAAAAAAATTTGCTAGTAATTTTACTATAAAAATGTATTGTTGGTAATTTTACTATAAAAAGTATTGCTAGTAATTTTACTATAAAAAAGTATTGCTAGTAATTTTACTATAAAAATGTATTGTTGGTAATTTTACTATAAAAAAAGTGTTGCTAGTAATTTTACTATAAAAAAGTGTTGTTAGTAATTTTGCTATAAAAAATATATTGCTAGTAATTTTACTATAAAATGTGTTGCTAGTAATTTTACTAAAAAATGTATTGTTGGTAATTTTACTATAAAAAAAATTGCTAGTAATTTTACTATAAAAAGTGTTGTTAGTAACTTTACTATAAAAGTGTTATAGTAATTTTACTATAAAAAAGTGTTGCTAGTAATTTTACTATAAAAAGTGTTGCTAGTAATTTTACTATAAAAAGTGTTGCTAGTAATTTTACTATAAAAATGTATTGTTGGTAATTTTACTATAAAAAGTGTTGCTAGTAACTTTACTATAAAAAGTGTTGCTAGTAAATTTACTATAAAAATGTATTGTTGGTAATTTTACTATAAAAAGTGTTGCTAGTAATTTTACTATAAAAAGTGTTGCTAGTAATTTTGCTATAAAAAGTGTTGCTAGTAATTTTACTATAAAAATGTATTGTTGATAATTTTACTATAAAAATGTTGCTGTTAATTTTACTATAAAAATGTTTGCTAGTAATTTTACTATAAAATGTATTGTTGGTAATTTTACTATAAAATGTGTTGTTAGTAACTTTACTATAAAAAAAATTGTTGCTAGTAATTTTACTATAAAATGTATTGTTGATAATTTTACTATAAAAAGTGTTGCTAGTAATTTTACTATAAAAATGTGTTGCTAGTAATTTTGCTTTAAAAAAAATGTTGCTAGTAATTTTACTATAAAAAATGTATTGTTGATAATTTTACTATAAAAATGTATTGTTGGTAATTTTACTATAAAAAAGTATTGCTAGTAATTTTACTATAAAAAATGTTTGTTGGTAATTTTGCTATAAAAAAATGTTGCTAGTAATTTTACTATAAAAATACTATTGTTGGTAATTTCTTAATAAATATCTATTGCTGGTAATTTTTTTATAAAAATGTATTTTTAGACTTTTTTAGTGTTGCCTTGATTGTCATTTTGCTATAAAAGTATATATTGTTGATAATTTTACTATAAAATATTTTGTTAGTAATTTTAGCATAAAAAAATACTTATTGTTAACCGATAGCTACCTAAAGGTCTATTGCTGGTAATTTTTTGAACCTGGGAATAACAGTATTTTTAGACTTTTTTAGTGCTCCTCAAACCGCCTTGATTGTCATTTTGATAAAAAAGTAATATTTTTTGTCAAAAATTTTCTATAATATTTTTATTTGTATTGTTAATAATCTTTTTCAGAAAAGTATTGGGAATAGTTAACTGTTTGCTCATAGCTGGGACCCTAACAGGTGCTACCACCCCAGGTTTGGTGGACCTGGGAATACCATCAATTAAGAGGTGGTTCGATCAAAATCTTCTGAAAGGCCTTGCCAATGGACTTTATCGATTAGAGATAAAATCCAGATTGAATATTTTTTTGTTCAAAATCTGTTTGAACATTCAGCATTCAATATTGGATTCCTTCAAAATTTTCTATTCATCTGGTAAATGGCAAATTCTTCTTTTGTCTGAAACCCTTCTAAGCCAGTAATTGCCTACTATTTGCAAGATGATCAATAGGATTGGAATCCCCCTTTTTTGGTGCTTGAACATCCATCATTGGGTTTATCTTATTTGGAGGAGACCAGTTAAAACACCATTCAATTAAGAGGTCCATTCCAATAAACAAAAATTCCTTCTGATCAGAACCTCTATAACCTGGATCACATTTAGTTTATCGACATATTATAACTTTTAGAATCAGGATGATCCCAGGATTGAAAATCTGCCCTTTATCTCATGTTTGAACATCCAGCATTGAGATTTGTTTCCAGATGAAGAGGGAACAAATAAAAATTCAAATCTTCTCATATTTTCTATTCATCTAAATAAATAAACGTCAAATTCTGTCTGTCTGTGTGTCCGTGTGTCTGAAAACCTTTTAACTCAGGACACACTTGCGAAGATATTAAAACTTTTTGGAATCAGGATGATCTGGAGACTGAAAATCTTGCTTCATCCAGCATTGTGATTTGTGTCTGGAACAGTTAAAATTTCAAATTTTAAAATGACCGAAAAAAAATTTACTGATTATAAAAGTTTTTAATTTGTATTGGTTTTAAAGTAACACAAAAACCTGTGTGAATTTAAAGAAAATGTTTTAAATTCAATTCAAAATATTTTACAATCTAAAAATATTTCCTGGCTTTATTTTCTTTTTTTTCTTTTTTTCCTACGTTGTTTTTTTTTTTTTTTTTGTTGTTTGTTTCTTTTTGTTTATTTGTTTGTTTGTTTCTTTGTTCGTTTCCTGGCTGCAAAGGGTTGATAAACCGTAAAAAACAAATCAATCAAGTTTTCTCGAGTGCGTATCGAGATACTTGTGCTCGCCCTAAATTGAAAATGGGCGTGGTTACCCGGACTGTAAGTACTTTTAACTGGCAAATGTATGCAGTGCTTTTCGCAAAAGCTGTCGCCATATCTCGCAAATTTGACTGCGCTGTATGTGTCCGGTATACCTTTTCAAGACTTGGTGTTATGATAAGTACATGGGGTTTCGTATATTTGTAAACAGCAGAAATTTTTCGTCTGTGATTCAATAATAATATTAATAATGATAACAAGTATTACCCATAAAGAATTCATTTTAATATGATGCTGTATCATAATATGGAATAAATTTAATAAAAAAGAACTCTTTTCGACTTCCAACTATATAACATATACCTGTAGAAATGCTCCTGGTACAACATTAAATATGTGAACTTAATTACTTTGACCAAGTGTTGCCGTAACAATCATAATATTGAACACAGGTCATTATTTAAAGAAAGAAGTAAGAGGGTACAAATGAAAATATCTGAAAATTTCACTAACGAAGCCGTTAACCACTTCAGAGCGTTATTACTATTTTCTTTCTCTATTTGTTTCTTTGTTTCTTACTTTGTTTGTTTGTTTGTTTGTTTCTTTGCTTTTTGTTGTTTCTTTCTTTGTTTCTTTCAGTTTTTCTTTCTTTGTTTCTTGTTTCTTTTTTCTTCAATTGTTTCTTCTTCTTTCCTTTTTCTTTGTTTTTTCTTTCTTTGTTTGTATCTTTCTTTGTGTCTGTCATTTCTCTTTCTTTTTGGTTTATTTCTTTTTCTTGCTTTCTTTCTTTCTTTCTTTCTTTTCCTTCGTTGTTTGTTTCTTTCTTTTTTGTTTGTTTCTTTTCTTTTTCTTTCTTTCTTTCTTTCTTTCTTTTTTCCTTCGTTGTTTGTTTTTTCTTTTTTCTTTTTTTTTTGTTTGTTTGTTTGTTTGTTTCTTTCTTTCTTTGTCTGTTTTTCTTTGTTCGTTTCTTTCTTTTTTCTCTGTTTAATTGTATGTTTCTTTGTTTCTTTCTTTGAAACCAAACAGCTTCTCTGCTACGCCTTTGCAGGTTTTCTTCTCGATCATTATTTATAAGATATTGTCAGAACTTTTCATTCCTTTGTTTTTTTCTTCTTCTTCATTTCTTTTTCTTTTTATCACTGAAACCAAACCGCGTCTCTGATATGTATTTTCCGTTTTCCTCACATTCAAATCGGAATAGTTCATTATTTATGGGCTACTGACAGGATATGACAATTCTTTCTTTCTTTCTTTCTTTCTTTCTTTCTTTCACTAAAGCCAAACGGTGTCTCTGATATGTCTTTCTCGTCTTTCCTCACAATCAAAATAGAATTCTACACTATTTATGAAATATTATCAGAACTTGAGTTTCTTTTCTTTTCTTTCTTTCTTTCTTTCTTTCTTTCTTTCTTTCTTTCTTTCTTCCCTGAAACCAGACATCGACTCTGATATGTCTTTTCAGTCTTTTCACCATGATCAAATCGGAATATTTCATTATTTATGGGCTTCTGACAGGGCAGAACATTTCTTTCTTTCTTTCCCTAAAGTCAAACGAGTCTCTGATATGTCTTTCCCGTCTTTCCTCGCGATTAAATCGGAATAGTTCATTATTTATGGGGTAATGGCAGGCCATTTCTTTCTTTCACTAAAGAATCAGCGCCTTTAATATGTGTCTTCCGTCTCTCCTCAAGATCAAAACAGAATTCTACACTATTTATGAAGTATTAGCAGAACTTTTCTTTCTTCTCTTTTCTTTCTTTTTTTCTTTCTTTCTTTCTTTCTTTCTTTCTTTCTTTCTTTGAGTCTAAACCTCGACTCTGATATGTCTTTTCTGTCTTTCTTCACGATCGAAACAAAACTGTGCATTATTTATGTGGTATTGCCAGAGTGTAATGCACTTAATAAGGGACTAAGGAAGAAGCTGAATTACAATAACTAATGTAGCACCACCCGTGGAGTACAGCAGGACCATCTCTTCACGCAATGCCGGTCTTCTTTGGTTTCCGTTCGTGTTAGTCTAGCTCGCACCGCGTCCAACATGCTTTGTATTAAGAGATGTCCTTCTCCCGGAACGATAGCCAACCAAGGCTCAATAGAGCCCAGTCTAACTTGCTATCAATCCCTAACTGGGAGGAAAGAGATGGTTTTCATACCTTTTCAAGGATTTTTGTATGAAAACGAAAGCATATGTCTCAGCTGGAATTTGAACTCGACACCGCGCCGATAAGTACCTTGCTGTAGCTACATCCCGTTAAACTTATAATCGACGTTAAACAACCCGACAAGAGTTGAAATATCGTTAAACATACTAAGCTAACATATAATTCACCTGTTTCAGTCTCTTATAAAAAGAATGATTGTTTACGTAGACCAAGGTTTTCTAAATTTGGTATCCTCAATCAGGAAAGAAACAAAAGAAATATATAAAAAAATGGCTGTTAACATATCGATTAAATTCGTTGGTTTTCTCGCTGTTTCTTTGATTGTTTCTTTCTTTCTTTCTTTCTTTTTCTTTGTTTCTTTGCTTTTTTGTTCTTTCGTTGTTTGTTTATCTGCTTGTTTCTTTCTTTCTTTTTTCTTTCTTTCTTGTTTGTTTCTTTTTCTTTATTTTTCCTTTTTCTTTTTTCTTTCTTTAGTTCGTCTTTTTTCTTTCTTTTTTCTATGTTTATTTCTTTTTTCTTTGTTTTTTCTTTCGTTGTTTGTGTCTTTCTTTGTTTCTTTCTTTGTTTCTTTTTTGTTCATTTCTTTTTCTTTCTTTTTTCTTTCTTTCTTTCTTTCGTTCTTTCTTTTTTCTTTGTTTTTCTTTCTTTCTCTGTTTCTTTCTTTTTCTTTTGTTTTTTCTTTCGTTTTTGCTTCTTTGAAGGCGGCCATATTTATTCGGTTGAAACAGCTTCGTGCGAGCCTTTCATGGCTCGTCGGAGAGTATCTCCCTAATAGTGGCGTCGAGCTGGCCAGACGCTTCCGTGAGCCAATCAGGAACACTGCAGCTTTCGTCTATTTACGCATGCGTACCAGACAATCTTCACCAAGCTTAGAGAGTTGCGTGCTACGAAGAATTTTGGGAAAGATTATTACGTCGTTAGAACAATTAACATTAACTAACTTGGCATTCAAGGAGTTCTATACACACATAAAGATACTGACACACGGATATTAACACACACACACACACACACACACACACACACACACACACACACACACACACATATATATATATATATATATATATATATATGTATATAATACAACATTATATAAAATATATTTTTTGTTATATAAAAATAATAATAATTATCCTAATGGCTTGCTTCTTCATGGTCAATGCTCTGCCCGCCCCAAATAAGTTGATGTAGGCAAACCCCATACAATACTCGCTCGGCCCGGTGGCTAGGATCAAAGTGTAGTATCTGTCGAACTCTCTGCTTGCAGAGAGGAACCAGGACGGAGCTCCGCCGAAGGGTAGAGTTTCGTTGGGGGAGGTTGACGGAACTGGCCCGCCTCGGCGGGTTTGGATGGTTATTTATTTTTGGCTGGGCCTACGGGTTCAGAGCTACCCACATTAAAAAGGCCTTGTGCCACGTTCGATCCCCGTGGGTGGATTGATAAATACCATCAGTAGCTACGTAGTGAAGACGAAGGACCTGTGCTTGCTAACTAGAAATTACCAAGCACACGTACTAAAAAATTGTGTTAACCCGAAATGAGGATTCTGTGGTAAACGTCCAGAAACAATTGACCATCTTGTATCAGGTTGCACGGTATTGGCAGCCACTGAATATAAAACCCGGCATGACAGAGTGGGCCAATATCTGCATTGGAAAATCTGTAACTTTTACGGAAAGGAAACTGAAAGAAATTTGTATGAACATCACCCAGGCCCGATAACAAAAATACGACCTGTATGGGACTTTAAAATACACACAAACAGGACAATCAAATCTAATCCCCCTGACATCGTGATTAGAGATCGCAAAGAGAAAATGTGCCTCCTTATTGATATGGCCGTCCATGCAGATCTTTGAAGTTCTTCAACAAACTATCAAAATACAAGGATCTTGAAGTGAAATTCTCAAAAATGAAGCACATGAGGACATCAGTATTTCCAGTTGTAGTTGGAGCACTTGGATTGATTGGAAAAGATTCCGATAGACACTGAAGAGATACAGCTCACACATTACGAAAAGCTTAAAGAGTTAGGCTGTTTTTTTTTGGGGGGGGGGTTGTAAAAAATGATCAGTGGAAAATGTCATGAAGCCATTTCTGACCTTAGGTCTCTGGATGGGACCCGGAAGGAAATGTGCACAGAAAGGAAATAATACATACATACATACGTACTATAAATTTGGTATAAGGGATAAGGAAATTGAACATAGAATAGTCTGCGCCTAGGATAGTTTCGCACAATACCACCACTTGCTTCAAAGATCAAACATTAACTCGGTTGCATACAAAAATGGTGCTAGTTTTATGAAAAAATGGCTGTAAATACGGCAAATATAGTTAAAACAATCATTAAGTCAATTTAATGAGTGGAGACTATGCTGATATGATAGATATTCATAATTAGCATAAGAATGATCGAACAAAGAAGCAGAATCCTCTATCAAGTTTTTCAAGAAGTAGGGCTCATGATAAACCTTTCCAAACCAAAAAATTCAGGATGAAGAATTAGCAAATACTAAACGCTTCAAATACCCCGGTGTATGGATCAGTTAGAAAAAAATTTAGTAGAAGGAAATTGAACATAGAAGAGGCAGTGCTAAAGGAGTTTCGCGCAACAGCATAAATTGCAACAAAACTAATAATTTAACCTTAAAATTCGAGCCGTATTCTTAAATAGCCTGGTAGGATCGAAATCTTCATATGGGTGTCATGCATGGCACCAAACCTGTTCAGAAATATCTAAACTACCAGCTGTTGTTATGTCTTTCTGTAAATCATCTAAACATTCCACACCACATCCCAAACGAGTCTACCAATAAAAGACAACGATCCTACTTACCCCCCTCCCGAGGCCAATGTATTGGTGATAAGTGTGTGTGTATGGGGGGGGGGGCTATGCTGACGTCATAGGTATTCAAAGTTGGGATAAGAATGATCTTAAACAAAAAACAAAAAACAAAAAAACTATATCCTCTTCCAGGTATTTCCAGGAATAATACTCAAGATAAACATTTCCAAAACAGAAATTATGATCTGGAATTTGAATAAAAGCAATGATGGCAGATAATCTGAATCCATCATAAACATTTACAATGTGGATTTAGTAAATACTAAACACTTAAAATACCCCGGTATATGGATCAGTTATAACAAATTCAAAATAGGAGATCCATAATCATCTGAGAGACCCCTCTCTGCCTTCCATCAGCATAGCTGATGCTAACCTCCAGAAAAGTCACTCGTTGCGCTATCTCAGGCTAGCGTTCTCATCTGACATGAAGTGGAAAGACTCTATTGAATCTATTGCTAGGTCAACTTCTAAAAAAGTTAGTTTAGTGTATCGTCCGAGACAATTTTTCTCTCTAGAATCTATCTTATATATTTATAAGTCTACCATTCGTCCATGCTTCGAATATTGCTGCCACATATGACCCGGTGTCCTTGATATTTACCTGAAGCTCCTTGATAAAATCCAAAGAAGAATCAGCAATATTATTGGTCCTGATCTGGCTATTCGGCTTCAGTCACTTTCCCACCGTCCTAAGGTTGCCTCTCTGTGTCTTTTCTATAAATACTTTCATGGTAATTGTTCGAATGAGCTCTTCATTATGGTAAATATGGAGACTAGTTAGTATTTTCATAGAGACAAAGAGGTATTATGGTGGTTGTAGTAAGAAAGGTACGTATGAATGTGTTGTTTTGGTGCAAGGAATATAGTTCGTACAATTGGGTCAGTGTTTGCGGCTAGCTAAGTTATAGTTAAGACAGAAAAGACCGTCCTTTCCCCAATCCCCTTTTCGACCTTGTGCCTAAATATCGCTCTTCATTATGGTAAATATGGAGACTAGTTAGTATTTTCATAGAGACAAAAAGAGGTATTATGGTGGTTGTGTAAGAAATACGTATAGAATGTGTTGTTTTGGTGCAATATCGCTGATTGGGTCATTAGCTGTTATAGTTAAGACAGAAGAAGAGTTTTTCCCCAATTTTCGGCCTTTTGGCCAAATTTCTGTAGAGAACAGAATAAATAGATTAAATACGGCGAATATAGATAAACCAATCATTAAGTCAGTTTAATGAAGAGAGGCTATGCTCATGACATAGGTATTCGTAGTTGGGATAAGAATAATCTTGAACAAAAAAATCAACATTCTCTTCCAAGTGTAACAAGAAATAAGACTCAAGATAAACCTTTCTAAAACAGAAACTGAGGATTTAGAATAAGACTAAAAGCAGTCATGGCACCTATATTAGAAGATAATGCCATAATCTATTTGTTAGGGAGCCACACAACTTCAAAGGAAATGTTAGGAAAAAAGGCCCATCACTATTAGATAGCGTGATAACAGTTACTGGACAGACTTTAGAAACCTATTTTCCTGAAAAAAAAAACCCTCTTTTAATAGGAAGATTTTACAAGTTTCAACTGACAGTTGACTGGCTGCTCGGTTAGTGAATGTTTTTGCTGTTAGAAAATGTGTGGCTGGTAGAAATTAAGATGGCCGCCTTTCGGTGGAAGAAATCTCCTGCGGCCGAATGAAGTCATGTTGTTTTAAAGACAACATTCCAGTCCAAACAAATATCCTTTTATAAGGGGCGATTTTTCTGCTCCTATTCCGTAGTCTTATTCTATTTTCCTACATTTCTTCTTCTTCTTCTTCTTCTTCTTCTTATTCTTCTTTTCTTTTCTTCTTCTCCTCCTTTCCTTTTCCTATTTTCTTTGTCCTCCCCTTTTCTTTTTTCAACCCCCTCTTCTTCTTCATTCGTATTTTCTTTATCCTCCATATTTTTCCTATATCTCTACCTCTTCATTCTTCTTTTTCTTCTTCTCTTCCTCCGCCTCCTCCTCCTTATTCTTGTTCTTCTTCTTCTTCTTTTTTCCCTTATTCGTATATTCTTTGTCCTCCTCCTTTTCATATTTCTCAACCTCCTCCTGCTCCTCCTCTTCTTCATTCGTATTTTCTTTGTCCTCCATCGTTTTTCCTATTCCTGCTTTCATTGATTCATTCATTTATTCATTCATTCTTCTTCTTCTTCATTTTTCACATTCTTCTTTTAAAATACCATTAGTCAATATCTGGAAAATTCTTGCCATATTTGTGCACGATGTCATTCCGAAAACAAATACAGTTTTAAAAAAAAAACTACTTATATGAATGAATGTTCTTCGTACTTATATTTGTCAATATTTATATAAATTAATTGTAAGAAAATGTCTGTGCAACACTAAACACGTTAATTTTGATTATGTCTTCGCACCTATCAATAATTTCAAATTTATCGTATTTACTTTTCAGAATCCTATCATTCATCTGGTATGTCAAAATATCATTAAACTGATAATTTGTTTAGGTTGGTTTATTTAATGAAATACAACAGTTGTTGGGTTATTTAATGTTGAATATAAGTCTTAGAGTAGAAAAATACAATATATTCATACAATATATTCATACAATATATTCATACAATATATTCATACAATATATTCATCTGGTATGTCAAAATATCATTAAACTGATAATTTGTTTAGGTTGGTTTATTTAATGAAATACAACAGTTGTTGGGTTATTTAATGTTTTAAGTCTTGATTAAAAAAGACAAATATTCATACAATATATTCATACAATATATTCATAAAATATTCATACACAATATATTCATCTGGTATGTCAAAATATCATTAAAAAAATTTGTTTAGGTTGGTTTATTTAATTACAACAGTTGTTGGGTTAAATGGAATATAAGTCTTAGAGTAGAAAAATGGTTTATATTCATACAAAATTCATACAATATATTCATACAATATATTCATCTGGTATGTCAAAATCATTAAACTGATAATTTGTTTATATTGGATTTAATGAAATACAAAGATGTTGGATTATTTAATGTTGAATATAAGACTTTGATCTGGTTTAAAAGTACAATATATTCAGACAGATAATATATTCAACCAAATATATTCATAAATATATTCATACAATATATTCATCTGGTATGTCAAAATATCATTAAACTGATAATTTGTTTAAAGTTGGTTTATTTAATGAAATACAACAGTTGTTTTATTTAATGTGAATATAAGTCTTAGGTAGAAAATACAATATATTCATACAATATATTCATAAATATATTCAAAATATATTCATCTGGTATGTCAAAAATCATTAAACTGATAATTTGTTTATATGGATGTTTATTTAATGAAATACAACATATAATTTGGTTTGAATATAAGTCTTAGTGAAAAAAAAATATAAGACAATATATTCATTTAATATATTCATAAATATATTCAAGATATATTCATCTGGTTTCAAAATATCATTAAACTATTAATTTGTTTATAAGAGACAATGAAATCAACACCGAATGTTGAATATAAGTCTTAGAGTAGAAAAATACAATATATTCATACAATATATTCATACAATATATTCATACCATATATTCATACAATATATTCATCTGGTATGTCAAAATATCATTAAACTGATAATTTGTTTTCCGTTGGTTTAGAAGAAATATTGTTGGGTTATTTAATGTTGAATATAAGTCAGGCGGGGCTTACAAAATTAATAGAATGGTAGAAGTGCGGCTTGCAATTGAATAAAAATAGGTAGATAGAGACGAGGCTTACACTGGGGTTCAAATAGCAGACCCAGCGTCGGTTTTTACTTGATTCAAAAAGATAAATATCGGCCCCGTTTATACGAGTATCTAAAAAGTTGACACAAGTTAGGCTTAAACTTAAGTAAAAAAAATAAAGGCTAGTACTGTTTACACGTATGTCGTAAAGGAAGACATAGATCTGGTTTACATGGGTGTCGAAAAGGAAAACATAGATCTGGTTTACACGAGTGTCGTAAAGGAAGACAGATCTAGTTTATATGGATGTCTGTAAAGGAAGATATAGATCTGGTTTACACTAGTGTCGAAAAGAAAGACATTGATCTGGTTTACACAAGTGTCGTAAAGGAAGACAGATATAGTTTACACGGATGTCGTAAAGGTATACATAGATCTTGTTTATACGGGTGTCGAAAAAGTAGACATAGATCTTGTTTATACGAGTGTCGTAAAGGAAGACAGATCTAGTTTACATGGTTGTTGTAAAGGAAGATATAAATCTGGTTTACACGGGTGTCGAAAAGGAAGACAGATCTATTTTATATGGATGTCATACAGGAAGATATAAATCTGGTTTACATGGGTGTCGAAAAGGAAGACAGATCTGATTTACACGGGTGTCGAAAAGGAAGACATAGATCTAGTTTACACGAGTGTCGAGAAGGAAGACATTGATCTGGTTTAACATTGTCGAAAAGGTAGACATAGATCTTGTTTATACGGTGTCAAAGGAAGACAGATCTTGTTTACATGGATGTCGTAAAGTAGAATATAAATCCATTTACGGGTGTCGAAAAAGAAGACATAGATCTGGTTTACATTCTATTCTCTGTCTTTATAAGAGACAGATCAGACCGAAAATGGATTACTGTTGTCATATTTGGTCGGGACCTGCCCAGTCCTCTCCTTCTAGTCCTCTTAGCGACTCCGAGTCTTCCGAGAAGAATTATTTTCCACCCTCCAACCTCTGTCTCACAGGCGGGGCTTGGCAAGTCTCTAACTGCTCTGTCACTACTTCCATGGAAAGTGCTCGGACGAACTGCATTCCTTGGTTCCGACAGGTTTAACCTTCAAGGCCAGGAACCGCCATGCCACTTACAGAGTAGTAAACCATCCACATTCTCTCAATATTCCATAGGCAAGAAGTAAGTTCCTCGAACAGCTTCTTCTCACGGATTATTAAAAAATCTCCGACACCCAAGAGGATGTTTCCCCGATCACTACAATCATAACCTTTTTCTAGTGTCAACCATTACCTTCCCCTTCTATACCTACTAACGTAACCGAGAGATGTCCTTGGCCCTTGTACTGGGTGAAGCTTACTATAACCAAAATTGACAGTTTAAATATTTCTGAAAGAGTTTGACACGATTCATGATATTCATATGAAAATAACGATCTGACAAGGCTATTTAATAAAATGACTCTGTCGAACAATCACATGGTCAAGATAAACAATCAGTTGTGGAGCAAGCTGAGTGAATACTAATTCAACAAGAAAAAGAGCTATTTATGGTTCCAATGGAGCATCTCATTATGCTAAAGTGGGATAGTCCATTGCTTTTTTTTTGGCTGCTGGTACCTGAGTGGAAATTTCTATATAAATACCAGCTTGATTTCAATTTTTCAGGGTTTGTAAAGAAGAAACCTGCTTTATTTTTGTCTGCCAGCTGGACGCTAGCTGGGACTCTTACGCCGGTAAGTGTTGTTTATTGTATTGATATTCTACAGACTCTAGTTTTAAAGTTAAGGTTTTGGTTATGTAGCAAGTGGAAGTTTTGTGCAAAACTACCACCAGCGCAGAGTATAGAATTCTCTAGCGCAGTTTATGGATTATTAAAAATCTCGATATCGGAAATAGAATTTAATTTTGAGTGTCTTTTGTTGTCTTTTTTTAACTTTATTCTTTTTAAGTAAGAAGTACGTAGATATGTTAAAACCAAATTTAAATTTAATGGCGGTAGTTAATATTCGCGGGGGTGTTGCTGTCTGCTTTAGGGGGAAGTGAAAATTAAGTGGAGATTAGAAAAAAGAGAAGATAAAAGAAATTCTCAACGACTTACAACAAGAAAAAAATATTTCTCTTCCTGTTCCATTCTTCGCTGTCACAATCGAAACTTTTTTTTTGTTTTCGAGGTCGTGAAATTCCATCTCGTCAACTTCAATTTATCAGTTGAAAAGAAGAAAAAAGTAGTTCTAAATTCGGTGGCGTCGATAAGTGTCTTTGATGTGAGTTGGTGATGCGTCCGTTCCGAGCCGAATCACATGCACATTAATATGGCAGCGAATCGGATTTATTACTGAATGGAAGACGACATTGAGACAAAGACGAGTAGTAACCAAATACTTCAGAAATGGATAAAATTAAAATTGATCTTTTATTTTATTTTCTGAACTTTTTATTTCTTCCTTTAGTTCAACGTATGCACCAGTGACACTATGGCAACAGCTACCGCTTCTTTCGTTATCTTTCGCAGCACCTCCTCCTCCTTCTTCTTCTTCTTCTTCCCCTGTTTTTTCTCCTTCTGTGTCACTAAGTTTATTTTTTATTCTCTACTACTTTTTCTTCTACCTCCATTTTTCTTCTCTTCTTTCTTATTCTCGTTTTTCTTTTTCTTCTTCCTCCTTTTCTTCCTTCTCTTCCTCCTACTCTTCTGTTGTTCTTCTCTTTCTCTTTATTCCCATTTTTTTTTTTCTTTTCTTCCTCCTCACCTTTCTTTTTTCTTCTCTTCCTCTTTATTCTCTTTTGTTCTTTCTCCTTCTTTTCTTCCTTTTCTTCCACCTCCTCTTCCATTTTTCTTCTCTTCTTTCTTATTCTCGTTTTTCTTTTTCTTCTTCCTCCTTTTCTTCCTTCTCTTCCTCCTCCTCTTCTGTTTTTCTTCTCTTCCTCCTTATTCTCATTTGCCTTTTTCTTCTTCCACCTACTATCCTACTTCATACTACACCTATTCCTCTTCCGCCTCCTCATTGTTCTTTTTCTTCTACGTCGTTGTCTTCTTCTGTTTAATTTTTATTCTCTTTTTCTTTATTCTCATTTTTAAAAATATCTGATCCACGCCCTTCTCTTTTTTACATTTTTCTTCGGTACACTATTTACATTACTCGGACTATTGTCCTCATCGTTGTCGCCATATTTATTACAACATTTCAGCCATTGTACACTCCGGCCTTCTTCTGGTGGTTGGAATTTCAAACTGAACCCTTTATTAAACTCACTGGGGTAGACTGTTCTAGTTCCCCATACCATGTCTAATGGATGTCAGTTATCAGTTATCTCCTGTTAATTCCCTTCTCCAAGTTTTCCACTGCCTTATTGAACTCACACTCTTTGGGTTCTGTTACTAGATCTAACTAACGCCTTTATCCACTGTGCCATGTGTCCTTGAGGACATCTGCGTATGAATTTCTGGATATCATAATCCTAATATTTTCAGTAACCATTTTTCTTCGATTTTCCTCTTTCTTTTCACCCACCTTCGTTATAATAGACTTGCTCCTTTAATTAACCCTAAAGAAAAATGTGGCAGAACTCCTGTCTGACCACTCATACATAAAATAGAGACTTACTCTCACTCACCTTGTAAATCGTGTAACAGCGTAATTGTCCATCAATGAAATGTTTAATATCTGAAAACCCTTAAACTAATTCAGTTTCTTTTTTCCAGTTTTTCAGATAAGACGTTTAGACCTCTTGGCACTATTTGTCGTAAGAATCACTGAAAAACACTTTGAGTTATTCAGCTAAAAAGAGAACAGGTTAAAATCGTTTTGTGTCTTCCCAAATGAGCAATGGTGAGAGGAAAAAGATCATTCAGGCCTTCAGTAATAGTACCAACATTCATACTATGGCTTCTAACTTCAAAGCTCATTGAAGAACCATCATAAGAACGGTGAATAAGTTTAAAAAAGAGGGAAACGTAGAGAAGAAAACTGGATCAGGAGGTCACAACAGGAATCATTATTTCAACTTAGAGCTAAGTATATTTTTATTGTTCAAAGTGGAGTCCAATATTGTTATAAAAAAGCTCGGAGAATTCCAGTAAGATATCTTTAATCATTTCTAAGATATAACAGTTCAAAGCTTAATCTAACAATTAGACAATTTTGCTGTTACATTCTGAATATGTGCAAACGTATTTTTTATTTATTTTTTTTGGCAATCGGAAGTTAATCAAGGCGTAACTGATGGCGGATTTTTTTTTCTTTTCGAATTTTTGGATTCTTGCTCGGCTTTTAATGAATTCAAAAAGACGCAAAACGTTTAGACGTGTCTATTCTGTTTCTCTTCAACGATTTCGTATCTTAAAAATACGGTATCAGTGGATGTTTTGAATGCCGGAGTTTTCGGATATTCAAAATGTATCTGAACACAGATATGAATAAGTCATTTATTTTGATAATCAGTTAGGAAGATAAAAAACAGGTGAACAATGTCTTTTGAATGAAATGCAGTATATCTCTCGAATTTTACGTCTAAATCTGTCAATTTTACGTCTAAATCTGTCAATTTTGGTCTGGATTTCTGGAATGAGGATTTATCAGTATTTATTTCATTTATATTCAGAACATGGTCGGCATGATTTTATTCAAAGGTTCAAAAAACTAACTAATGTTTTCAATGGCGTGAAATCCAGACCAACCTGTTTCAATGTTTCAAAATGCAAACTAATTATTTTTTTTTGATTTCTGGGATAAGGAGTTATTATTATTTAAACTGTTTATATTCGGACTATCGACCTCATCATTATTGTTGTTATCACAACATTTCGGCCGTTGTGCCCTCCGGCCTTCCCCAGGCATATGACGATCTTGATAACCTAGAGGGAATTCTGAAGTGAACCCTTTATTAAATCTAGAGGATAGACTGTTCTCGTTCCATTGCACATCTCTAGGGATATCTCGTCTAGTTATTATTTTTATTTAGGACTTATGGCTCACCTGTTTCCACTGATTGCAAGTACACACCTTTGTTGTTAAAACAACGTTTCGGCCTTCATCAAGTGATTGTCGATCCGGGAGTAGACTGTTCTCGTTGAACTACCCATGTCTAGGGATATAGTCTAGTTCTTATTTTTATTTAGTACTGTTCAGTAATTGATTTCCTGTTTCCACTGATTGCAAGTACACACCTTTGTTGTTATCACAACGTTTCGGCCGTTCTGCCCTCCGACCGTCATCAGGTGATTGCCGATCTAGGATTAGACAGTTATTGTTCCACTGCTCATGTCTAGGGATACGTTGTCTGGTTCTTATTTTTTTTTTTTTTAGTACTGTTTAGTTATTGCTCACCTGTTTCCACTGAGTGCAAGGACACACGGCCGAATGGCACAATTGCCGAAACGTTGTGATAACAACAACGATGGAGGGGGGCAATAGTCCGAATAAAAATAGTGTAAAAAAAAGTATGTTATACATCTACCCACATCTTTACAAATTAATATGTCTCGAATCATATTTTTTATGTCTTGGATTCTTTATTTTTTCTAAAAATTTTCACCCATTTGTTGTTTAATTGGTTTAGGAGTAACAAGAGGTTGCGGATAAATAGTGTATTGAACAGTAAATACAACAGAAGTGTGCTACACGACTTGTGAATGTGTGTCGGTTGACCAGCGTTCAGACTATATCACTGTTAATATTTAAAAGCCCCCACCCCACGAGGGATATATGTGGCACAAAGCCGAGTTTAACGTGGGTCATCCGAGCCCGTAGACTCGGCCAAAAAATTCCCGTAGAACCCATATAAACGGGTTCCAGTTTGTCTACCTCCCCGGACGAAACTCTGCCCAAAACCGCGTCCAAAAATGTTCCTCTGACCCAAGACAGAGAGTTCGACAGGAGCTGCAAATAGCCTTAGTAGAACAGTTTAGATCACTGTTAAGGCAGAGAGTTCGACAGTTGAACAGTTTGGAGCACTGTTAATATTTAACAGCCTCCCCACGAGAGATGTATGTGGCACAAGGTTGAGTTTACTGTGGATTCTCCCCTTCCCGTAGGCTCAGCCAATAATATTCTCTTAGAAACGGGTTCAGGGCCTGTATATCTCCTCGAAGGAAATATCGCCCTTCGGCAAAGCCTCGTCCGGGTTCCTCTCTGCCCAAGACAGAGAGTTCGACAGGAGCTGCGAATAGCCTTAGTAGAACAGTTTAGATCACTGTTAATATTTAACAGCACCCCACACACACAAGGAATGTATGTGGCACAAGGCCGAGTTTACCGTGGGTTCTAGGAGCCCGTAGGCTCGGCCAAAAATATTCCCGAGGAACCCGCATAAGCGGGTTCGGGCCTGTCTACCTCCCCGGACGAAACATTGCCTTTCGGTAAAGCCTCGTCCGGATTCCTCTTTGCTCAAGGCAGAGAGTTCGACAGTTGAACAGTTTGGAGCACTGTTAATATTTAACAGCCTCCCCACGAGAGATGTATGTGGCACAAGGCCGAGTTTACTGTGGGTTCTCCCCCTGCCCGTAGACTCAGCCCATAATATTCTCTTAGAAACGGGTTCAGGGCCTGTATATCTCCTCGAAGGAAATATCGCCCTTCGGCAAAGCCTCGTCCGGGTTCCTCTCTGCCAAAGACAGAGAGTTCGGTAGTTGAACAGTTTGAAGCACTTACTTTCCTACTACTTTATAATAAGTGGAAGATTCCACAATAGCTTCATTAGAGAGAGAGAGAGAGAGAGAGAGAGAGAGAGCACACCACAACGTCAATATAAGCCAGGAAAGCCACCCAAAGAAGAATGTTACTGTTAAAACAGTTATGAATAATGAGTTGTGTGATATAAATAATTTTCGTTGCGGCGTAATTGATAACGGATCTGTATGAGAAATCGGAGAGCCGTGTTCGAATTCCAGTCGGGTTTGTTGCTTTCACTTACGCTCCAGTGGCCTTGTTAAAGGTATTGTAACAGAGAATCAGTTCAGCCCGATAAAATACTGCCAGTTGGTTGTATGTGGTGCTTACAGCACCAGGAATTGCGTCCCCTTCCACAATGGGCTGTTGAGAGAAGACCTTCTACTTAGAGTAGGTGGCGCTGATTATTTGCATATAAATGATACTAGGCAGGTATTAGCCAATAGTCAGCGAGGGTCTGGAACTGGGCGAGCTATATAACACCAGTGTGAACTGGACGGTAGGCAAACCAATCTACATCTATTGAAAAATTTCAATGTTCCGGTGAAGAAGTATAGAATTGAAGTAGACTTTACAAGAAACCTGAAACCCAATCATAAACACGACACCAGGGATAAACAACTACTCCTGTTCAAAAGAAAGAAGAGGAGTGTAAACCGGACGATACAAACAGTTCTCAGCATTTGGAATAGAAGTACATTTTGTAGCAATAGCACAGTGATAGTATGAGTATTATGTAGCATATTTAGATATGGATCGTATGAATTCCACTAGAGATCCGGACTAAACTTGAGGCAAAATATACGTTCAAATCAGGATGAAGCATAGGTGAAGGGTTCTCAGTTATTATTAATTTTTGACTAGTATTTCTTTCATCTTATTTCTCTTGCTTTTCCACCAAGTAGTAATAGTCTTAAGTTGTCTTTCTAGAAAGCCTTTCTTATTATTGAAGACTTGTATTTCTTTCATCTTATTATTTGCTTTTCAAAGTAGTAATATTTTTGAATAAATTTATTAGATTCTTTCATTATTATTTTTTTGACTCTTGCTTTTTATTACCTTGAACCAAAGTAGTAATAGTCTTAAGTTGTCTGAATTTCTTAGATGAAGCCTTGGCAATTATTATTGATTTTTTACTTGTATTTCTTTCATCTTATTTCTTTGCTTTTCATGTACCAAGTAGTAATAGTCTTAAGTTGTCTGAATTTCTTAGATGAAACCTTGTCAATTATTATTCATTTTTGACTAGTATTTCTTTCATCTTCTTTACTCTTGCTTTTCCACCAAGTAATAATTAGTCTTAAGTTGTCTGAATTTCTTAGATGAAGCCTTTATAATTATTATTGTCATTTTGACTTGTATTTCTTTTTTTTTGACTTGTATTTCTTATCTTCTCTTGCTTTTTTCACCAAGTAGTAATAGTCTTGTTGTCTGAATTTCTTGTCATTTGCTCTGGGAAAATTAAACATAACCCATTAACCATTATATATATATATATATATATATATATATATATATATATATATATATATATATATATCCATTTTAATAGTTAAAAATTTATCCGTAAAATTCAAATTTCAGGTTTTAAAGCTTTTAACTTGTTTATTGATTAATTGGAAATACAATAATTTAAAAATGTGTATGTTTACGTATATTTGCACTCCCTCACCACTGTATATGTTTGTGTGTGTATCTATTTTCAAAACGATACGGATCTTCAAAGTCGAATATGACGAATAGGATCCCCTTCTCTCAACTTATTAAAATGGAATATATATGCACTTGACGAGATGGAATATTTTAGTTGTGTACAATAGGAAAGGATTTCAGTTGTCTCCGAAAATTTGAAGACTACTTAAAGAAGCGTACTTAATTTAAAAAAAACAAACTTCTTTTAAAATTTTCCTTTTGCTAAAGACGAGTCGGGCCGCCATAACTCTCGAACAATTTGAAGAACAAATATTCTCGTCATTGTAGACATATAACTGACGAAAAAAGAAAAGCATCCTACATCCTTAAAGAGTTTCAATTTTATACTCTTTCCACGAGCTTCTCATCGTAATTGTGCTGGATGTTTCAATGGACTCCGGTGTTAATGGCTTTCTAACTTCTCGAATAATTGCTTTTGTTGTCTTGTTAAGACGAAATGGTTGATTTTTTTTCTTTTTTACTTTGTTGAGTGTTTGAAAAATCTTCTTGAGTTATATTACACTATATGGCAAGCCGATCATTTTGTAGACAATTTTGATAAATAAGTTGTAAATATTAGAACACTTTTGGATGATGTGAAAAATTCAAGTTGAAAATAACTCCTCACATAAGATTAAAAAGCTTCTATCTGAAATTTTATTTATTTATTTAATTTATTTTATTTTTAGATATGGCCCGTGGCATGCACTGTCTTCAATGCCCCTATATGGCCACTGATGTTAATCAACTCGACTAAGAAGAGTGTCGGATCTAAGGTCGGTATCTCCTGCAAAGTGTGACGCAGGTTTGAGTCCTGCCAGTGGCGTATTTTTTGTTTAATAAGATTTTGCGAATATTCAGGATGGCAGACGAAATAAAATACAGTTTAAAATAAATGGAGCGTTTACTCTACGATGGATATCCACTAAAAATAACATTTAACGTGATAAAAATATATCGCATTCATAAATAAATAATCCATTATTTATACACGCAAACTTACATACATACATACCTACATACATACATATATGTATATATAGATAATATTAGTGGTAAATATACATACATGTGCAAAATATATAAATACCCATACATGTATATTTTTTGAAAAAAAATTCCAAGAGGATAGAATCCAGGTAGAACTCAATGTCCAGGACAGAGTAAGGATATAATAAAAAGGCTTAAACACCAATATTCCATGGTCATAATTTATTCCATTGGAATCGTAAATACGATCCAATTCATCAGACCTACAAATTCAAAAAGAAAACAGAAAAAACAACTCCGGAAATAAAAAACAGAATTTAGAGAGTAGACGAATGTTGAGTATGAGGGTAACAGACTAGAGAAGGAGGAAGATTAAACCTTAACAGAGAGAATTTTAGGAGAGGTGAGTGGAAGGGTTTTAAGTAAGAGAAATATGAATGTTGTCGGATGTCTAATGCATAAAGATACATTTCGTGGTGACATACACACACCATAGACGATCTAATGTTGAAGATCAGAATAAGAGGGGGGAAAAGAAAAGGTGGGGAGAGATGGGCGAAGGAAAGTGAAATTGAACATTTACTGAAAGGGCCGCTGTGTAATTGAGAAAATTTGACAAATTTAATATCGACTACAGGTTACAAATCAAATATAAACATATAAAAAATAAAAAAATAAGTATAACGATTATCTAATCTAGCAAGGACCTATATTTCTATGTTCAAAAACACATGCGAATACACACATACACAATAACATATACACAATAACATATACACATATATATACACATAGGCGTGTACCTACATACACATACATATACCCATGTACAACATATATAAATATATCCACATATCCACACATACACATATCCATCTATATCCATATATATTTGGACTTTTTCATATACATATACATACATATACATTCCCAAATATATATATATATATATATATATATATATATATATATATATATATATATATACACATATATATATATATATATATATATATATATATATATATATATATATATATATATTCACATTGTATTATTTTTTATTTTATCCTATTTTAATTCGTTGATAATTTTTAAAAATATGTCAAACGTTAATTGCAAAATATGAATCTGTATTTTTTAAATTAACTGCAATATGCCTATATATGTTAATTTATTCTTCCTTTTCTTTTTTAAACTTTTCCCCTCTCAGCCCTGCTTCTCCATTTGCTTTCTTATATCTTATCTTTTCTTTTTTTCTCTTTATCTCTTTTCTTGTCAGATGACTTATCAAATATGTCAATGGGGCGCGTTTTGTAGGTCTCCCTTGGGAGAATGTGGTATTATGGTGTATGGAGGATTGATTGGTGACGGACGAGTTCTTGTGGTGAATGTGGGAATTGTAATATATGAATCAAATTAACTAGGTATAAGACAGTGATGACCAGCCTCAACCCCTTGCCATTTTTGTCTTGTGCCGCAATTTTTATTCTAAATACAATATCAAAACAAATACATACTTCCTGCTGGTATAAAATGAATGACAGTAAGTTGATATTTGCAATACTTACCTCTTAAAATTTATGTTTGTCTAGTAATATTATACAGAAAGGAGCAAACTGTAAGATTTGATATTTATTCTTCAAATATGTTTTTACCTGCCACCATAAATATTTAGTTTATTAACTCAAAAACTCACTAAAGCTAAGTTATATTTACATTTATGTTCATGTTAAAATCAGTTTATAAGTGATAAAATTTACCTATACAAATTTGAAAATGAAGATTCATACATTTATTTGAAATTATTTTCAAGAGTTTTTGGAATGATCTTAAAGAAGGAAGAATGAAATTATTCACATTGCAGTATTACCAAATTAAACTATAATAGTGTGGAGCATAAAAATATCTTGTCAGTGAAAGTCATAAGATAGAACTTGTACAATTTTATAGTAAAATCATGTACAATCCATTTAAATTTTAATAGTATAAAACCTTTCTTTAGTAGCGTAAAACATTTACGGTGCATTTCTGTTTATACTTTTATAATGTATACGAAAATGTAGAATATATATAATATAAATATATATAATTTTTGATTTTTTTTTTATAGATTCAAATATTTAAAAAATATGCTTGTTTTATTTTTAAACAGTATTTATAAACATTTACCAGCCTGAATATCCGAGAAATTTTCAGTTAAAAAAAACCTACCCGTTTAGGATACAATGTTCGATTCCATTCGAAGAACGAATATTTTCTAAGAAAAAATTTTTAAACATTCAAAAAATCAAAAAATTATAAAAAATTTTATTAAACAGAACATTTATAAAATATTTGTATCTATAAAAAGAATGTATAAACATAAAAGTGTTATATAAAATAATTGTCGGACTTTGTCCATTTCATAATGCGTTACGTCATTTGTTTACATTTTAATATGATTGTGATAAGATATGAATTACGTGAGAGATTTATGGAAGATTTAAGTTTAAAAATTAGTAAATTCGAAATTGGTATTCGAACGTTTTTTTTGGCTCGATCGGTATAAAGCAGGTCAATTTTGAAAATGACGGTTCCGTATAGGATACAGGTTCGATTCTTGTCAGAGGACGAATATCTTTTATGAAAATTTCTCGGACATTCAGGCCGGTAAATGTTGTTTAATACTGTTTATTATAAAACAGAGCATTTACTTAAATATTTGGATCTATAAAAAGAATGTATAAACATAAAAATGTCTTAAAAATTATTGTCGGACTTTGTCCATTTCATATATATTTATATGGAGGCACGGTAGAGTAGTGGATATATTGTTTTGATACATTTTGTCTATGGTACTGACACTTTATGAATTTCAACGCAGTACTAGATTGGCGGCAAGGTCCCATCATTTTGCAGTTCAAATGGATCGATGTAACCGTAAGTTCTATACTAATAGTTTCTTCTATGGCATTTCTCGCTTGTGGAACTGTCTTCCGGCTTATTGCTTCCCAGACAACTTTGATGTTCGAAAAATATAAATGCAACGTAAATCGTTATATTCTGATTTCCCCATTCCTGTTCTTTATGGTTCACTCATCTCAGTTTTTTTTCTCAAATTCTCTAAAACTGAATCAAACTTTGCGCTTAGTGGCTGATAATATTCCTCAGAGAACGATACGCGTCGTCTAAGATAAGTTTCCTTTTTGTCTTTAAATATATAGTTTTACAGAACAAAAACAATTTAAACACTTTTTAATCCACCGCCCATAATAAATACATACCTGAAGAAATCTAAATAAAAGATTATATGAACACAAAAGGGTCATTTTTATAATATATTTATTTTGTAAATGTATTTTTTTGTATGTTGAAATCTTTTGATTCCAACATACAACATTTTTTGTATATTTTATGCATTTTATTTTTTTTATACATACATATGTCATATCCGAAACTGCCCATATATGTCAATATTTATATATGTATGAGTCCCGACGGACGACCAAATATATGTATATATGTCTGCATAAATCGATGTTTTTTATTAACTACGATGACATAAGCGACGAAATTTTTACCACTTCCATAATAAAATACCAATACACGCAATCTATGTAAACCCAAAATTAAAAAAATTAATCAGTTTGTCTGACGATCGCAAAAGCGTGAAACCCAAATAAAATCACAAACTCACATTGTTTCCAACCAAATATATTAGCTCTATCAACTGATATTGAGCGCTTTCTAATAAATATCGCGCATATAATATAAATAAATAATTATATATATATATATATATATATATATATATATATATTATATATTATTTATATTTATATACACACACTTTTCACATGACACACACAACATATATATATATATATATATATATATATATATATATATATATTAATTACATGAATCATTCATACAAAAACAAATATAGAGATTAATGATTTAAATGGCGAGAATACATCTTCAAAAACAATTTCAATAAGATACACTAACCCCGAACCTGTATATGAATGATATGATCCCTGTTTATAAATTCCAGTTTCATAAAGGTCTTTTTTAATTTTTTTAAAGCTTTCGTCTGTTCCTACAGACATCCTCAGGTATGGAAATAGATTTGTTCTTGTTTTTTTATTCTCATATAATAAGAGGACAACGAAAATATAGATGTAATCCAAAAAAAATGCAATGAGAAATGTGTTATTGTTTTTTTTCGTTCGGTCGCAACGCTGAGTTTGAATTTTAAATTTTAAGGTTGTGCGTTTTTCTTTACAAATATAGTAATAAGAAATTCTTTTTTTACTGGTAGGTTTTCCCTCAATATGGCAAGAATATATTTGTTCAATATATATATATATATATATATATATATATATATATATATATATATATATATATATATATATTAATATAAACTCTCCCAAATCGGTTTCGACGTATGAAGATCTGACAGCTTATTGATTCAGTTATGAAATTTTGTGCGAAAAAATCTTAAGTGGCATTTAAGACCCGCTAGTGATTTACAAAGGAGGCCACATATGGAGCAAGTGTGAGGATTGTGAGATGAGATCACTGTTAGATTGGCTGACCTTTTAGATCTTAATATATATATTAGGCATATCGATTTTTATGTAATGGTTATTGTTTTGTCTCGATAACAAACAATTACTACTGAGTAGTGAGTTCGACCCTCAAGGTTCATGCTCCATACCTTCGGCCTTATTGAATTTTTACATCTTAGCTACGCTTGGAAAATCACTGTAAATATATATATATATATATATATATATATATATATATATATATATATATATTATGTAAGTTTTTTTTACAAAGTCATTAAAAAAGCAGGTTAGGAAATTTGAGGAAACCTATCTATGAAAAGAATCCCATCAATAGATTTCTTGATTTCAATTAATTTAAAAGTATTTCTGAAACGAAGGTGCCTCTTATGGGAAACCTATTTAAGTTTCTTTATTTCTTTAAAGAACGATCTTTTGCCTATCTACCTTAAACTCTACATGAGTATTATCTTCATATATTCTATACATGTTCAGAAATCGACGCAAATTCTATAATTCCCAAATACGAAATTGATTGAACGCGCGAAAAGAAATAAAATTGGAACGTTTGAATCTCCCGTGCGCTATTTTTTTGTTTTGTTTTTCGTTTTATTCATTAAAAACCGAGAAAGACATCAAGAAATTCGAAAAGAGAAAAAGAAAATCTACCATTTAAAAGATACATTTTTTTTTTTTAATTAATGTTCGATTGACATTCAGACGATCGATTTAAGTTTAATGAGCTTATTTATGGTAGGCCGGAGGGCTCAAAATCTTTTAGCCATTCATGAAAAGAAAATAAAAAAATAAAAAAAACTGAGGTCGAGGGCTTATAGGTAAAAAAAAAAAAAATCAGGTTTGAGATCCATATATGTTGAAAGAATTTTCGGAAACGATTCACCGATAAGAACTTTGCTCATCATTAAGACGTGGAAAACAACTTCTTGATGTACGTGTTCAGAGGAAGAGGTGAAAGACAGGCGCTCTGAGATCATACGGAAGGCGCTAACGGTAAAATTAAGAACCAGTAATAAAGATTAAATAAATGAGATATCGTCATGAAACAAACAGAGAGCTGCAGTGCGAACCCAAACCCGCAGGATGAAATACAAGTAACAAACAAAGAAATAATAATAATAATGCAGATTTTGTGATAAATATCCAGACACGGTTGATCATCTTGTATCAGGTTGTACGGTGTTGGCACCCACTGAATATAAAACCCGACATGACAGAGTGGGCCAATATCTGCACTGGAAAATCTGCAACTTCTACGGGAAGAAAACTGAAAGAAACTGGTATGAACACCACCCAGACCCGGTTACGGAGACCTGTTACAATTCTATGGGACTACACAATACACACTGACAGAACAATCAAGGCCAACCGCCCAGATATTGTTATTAAAGACCACAAACAAAAACGATGCCTCCTTATTGATATGGCAGTCCCTGCCGACTGCAATGTATCTTTGAAGATATTCAAAAGTTGTCAAAATACAAGGACCTTGAAATAGAAATCTCGAAAATGTGGCATATGGGAACATCAACAATCCCTGTTGTAGTTGGAGCCCTAGGACTGGTTGGAAAAGATTCCAGTAGACTAATTGAAGGGATTCCTGGAAGTCCATGCCTCAAGGAGATACAGAAAATTGTTCTGACAAGTACAGCCCACACCTTACGAAGGGCTTTATCTATGTAATTTTTTTTTTTTTTCAGTGGAAAGTGTCATGACGCCATTTCTAACCTTAGGTCCTGGGACCCGGAAAGAAATGTGTAAAACGCCAGAAATCAAAGAAAATAAAAATATAATAATAATAATAATAATATTGGTACCCAGTGAATATAAAACCCAGAATGACGGAGATGACGGAAAGGAAACTGAAAGATATTGGTATTTATAAACTACATACATAAGACAGAAAAAATATCAATCTAATCTAAAATCGTTATTAGAGACCAATGAATTAAAAAATGCCCCTTTATATATATATATATATATATATATATATATATAATTATTTATTTTTTAAAAAATTATAATGTAAATATGTTATAAAATCACTAAGACACCGAGGGTGTTGAAACAAAATGGCTATTTTTTGTAGTGATTTTATAACACATTTATGTTATAAATTTTTTTAAAATAAATAATTATATCTGCTTTACTTTTTTTTTGAGCACTCTTTTAAGAATAGTAATTGTTGGTTAATGGAATTCATTCCATATACACCAATTATATTTACATATATATATATATATATATATATATATATATATATATAATATAAACAATATAGACAAGTTTTATGTATTTATTTTATGTAAATTTTTTCATAACTTCTGATAATCTTAATAACATTATCATTAAACGAAGAAAGAAAATCACTATATTGATACATATTTTAAATCCAATCTAAAATTTTTATAACATAAGCTATTATCAAAGATGACAATTATTGTAACATATATTACTAAAATTTAAACGGTGAAATTATGTATTTGATGATAGAAATTTTAGTTTTGTTTACATGGATGATTTATTGCTTGAAATCATCCATGTAAACAGAAACAGACTATCGTTGCTTGAAATCTTCCATTTAAACAGAAACAGTTTGTCGTTGCTATAAATCTTCCATGCAAACAACGAAACAGTTTTTCGTTGCTTATAAATCTTTAGTGTTGAAACAGTTTGTCGTTGCATTAAAATCTTCCATGTAAACAGAAATTTGTCGTTGCTTGAAATCTTCCATAAAAGAACATTTTTCGTTGTATTAAAATCAGACCAAAAAAAACAAAAATTGTCGTTGCTGAATTTTTCCATTAAACAGTTTTAGTTGCTGAAATAAGCCATGTAAACAAAATGAATTGTCGTTGAATGAAATATTGAAACAACACGGGCATGTTTTTTAGTTTATTTAAATATCCATATTAAATATGAAACAGTTTAGAAATCTTCCAAATTAAACAGAAAGATGGATCAGTCTATATATAGATTGTAAACATAGGAACGGTTGTCCCCAAATTTATATCCACATTAAACATTTGTCGTTGTTAAAATATTCAAATTTTTACAGTTTGTCGTTGCTTCAAATCTTCCATAGTAAACAGAATAAGTAAGTTTGTCGTTGTTAAATCTTCCATCTTCAAACAGAAAACTTTTACAATCTAGAATCTGGCTTTAAATAACCTGCAACGGTTTGTCGTTGCTTGAGTAAAAAACAGAAACAATCAATCGTTCAAAGACAATCTTCCATGTAAACAAGAAATTTTTTTCATTCAAATTTCCATAACTAACAGAAACACCCCCGGAAACATCCATGTAAACGAAACAGTTTGTCGTTGCTTGGAAATCTTCCATGTAAACAGAAACAGTTTATTATTTTTGAAATCATATGAAACAGAAACATTTGTCCTCCGCCAATCCTCCATTAAACGAAGAATATGGATTTGATTCAAGAAAAATTTGTATTTTTGAAAGCGAAAAATTCATGAAACAGATGTCGTTGCTTGATGTTCCATGTAAACAGAAATGGTTTGTCGTTGCTTTGAAAAAGCCATTAAACAAAAACAGTTTTCGTTGCTTGTTAATCTTCAAAAAACAGAAACAGTTTGTCGTTGAAACTTTGAAAACCATTTAAACCTAACACGCACACATTGCTTGGGGACAAAGAAGGTTCCATATAACAGAAACGGTTATATCGTTATATATAAATCTTATATATAAACAGAAATGTGTTTGTGTTGTTGAAAAAGTTCCATTTAAACAATATTTGTCGTTGCCTGGAAATCTTCCATATAAACAGAAACAGTTTGTATTGCTATATATTCCATGTAAACAGAAACAAAATTTGCTTGAAATCGATTCATGTAAACATAATATATTTATATATATATTTTAATATTCCATATAAAAAGAAACATTTGTCGTTGCTTGAAAAATAAAACAGAAACAGTTATATTGCTTGAAATTTCCATAACATAAACAGTTTATATTATATATATATATATCCATATAAACAGAAACATATTGTCGTTGCTTGGAAATATTCCATATAAATATAAATATTTGTCGTTGCTATAAATATATATATAAACAGAAACAGTTTGTCGTTGCTTGAAATCTTCCATTAAACATAAAGATTGTCGTATATAAATCTTCCATATATATATACAGTTTGTCGTTGCTTGAAATCTTCCATATAAATGATAAACATATTTGTATATATATAAATATATAAACATAAACATTTGTCGTTATATATATAATCTTCCAAGTAAACAGAAATATATGTCGTTGCTATAAATATATAAAAGGCAACAAGAAACGGTTTGTCGTTATTTTTGATATCCATATAAACATATATATTTGTCGTTGCTTGAAATATATATATGTAAACATATAAACAGTTTGTCGTTGAGAAATCTTCCATTTAAACAGAAACAGTTTGAAAAATTGAAATATATATATATATATTTTATATATATATATATATATATGTTTGTGGAAAATTGTCATCTAAATTATTCCAAAAACAGAAAATAACGTTGCTTGAAATCTTCATTTTAACAGAAACAGTTTGTCGTTAACACAAAAGTATCATGAAAAACAGAAAAAAAGTTTGTTTATTTAAAATCTTTGGTTGTAAACAAAAAGTTTGTCGTTGCTTTCCCAAATCTTCCATCTAAAATCTCCAGTTTGTCGTTTCTGGAAATCTTCCATGTTTAACAGAAAATGTTTGTCGTTGCCTTCAACATTCTTTGGAGTTATAAGTAGTTTTTTGTCAACTGCGTCCCAAAATCATCATAAACAAAGGGTGCAGTTTTAGTTGCTTGTGTTCCATGTAAACATGAAAACAGTTTGTCGTTGCAGGAAAATCTGAAACAGAAACAGTTTGGGTTCTTTAAATTCTTCCATGTAAACAGAAACCTTTGTTTGCTTGACAATCTTCCATGCAAACAAAACAGTTTGACCCAGGGGCAGCAATACTTCCATAAGGCATTTGTTTTTGATCTCCGTGTTGTGTATGAGGTCATCAAACAGAAAAAAACGAGAGTTGAAATCCTCCAGAACGATCGTCGTCACCATTAGTTGTCATCCAATTTTCCATGTAAACAGAAACACAGTTTGTCAGTTTGAAACACCAAAAACAGAAATGTTTGTCGTTGCTTATTCAGGCCATGTAAAGCAGAAACAGTTTGTCGTTTCCAAATTTCCATGTAAACAGGAATTCATGTCGTTGCTCTTTTTTCTAAAAAAACAGTTTGTCGTTGCTTGAAATTTCCATATAAACATACATGTCGTTGTTGAAATCTTCCATGTAAACAGAAACAAAATTGTCGTTGCTTGAAATGGCGCCATGTTATCCAAACAGTTTCCCGTTGCTATATATATTCCATGTATATATAAATATTTATCGTTATATATATATATTCCATATAAAAAGAAACGAAGAAAATTTAAATATCCATTTTTGTTTATAATTTATTTCAGAAACGGTTTGTGAATATCAGAAATATTTTTTCAGACCAAAGAAATCTTAGTAGATGGAGTCAATAAAACCGGTTTGTATATTAGATTGAAATCTTCCATGGAAACAGAAACAGTTTGTCGTTGATTGAAATCTTCCATGGAAACAGAAACAGTTTGTCGTTGGATGAAATCTTTTAAAACAGATGAGATAAAGGAAACAGAAACGGTTTGTCGTTGTAAGAAAACTTCCATGACCCAGAAACAATTTTTCGTTGCACGTTTGGAATCTTCCATGTAAACAGAAACACAGTCGTTGACCCATAAATCTTCCATCGTTTTACAGGAAACCAATTATCGTTATTATTATTATTATTAAACATTAACAGTTTGTCGTTGCTTTATTATCTTCCATGTAAACAGAAACAGTTTGTCGTTGATTAAAATCCTCCATGCCAACAGAAACTGGTTTGTATATATATATAAAGAAATAATCATACAAAGAATCAATCAGCAATATTAATGTTAATTGCGAAATAATTTGTAGTAGAAACATTCCATGTAAACATTAAAATAGAAACAGTTTTTTAAAATGCCATGCATTATGTTTCTACTTGAAGTCGTTGAAATTTCCATAAACAAGAAACGGTTTGTCGTTTCTTGGAAATCTTAATGAGGAAAGAGTGCCTGTTTGTCGTTGCTTGAAAAATCTTCCATCAAATAGAAACGGTTTGTCGTTGCAAGGAAATCAGCCATGACAACAGAAACAGTTTGTCGTTGGGGGAAAACAGAATGTGATTTAAACAGAAACAGTTTGGAACTTGCTGAAATCTTCCATGATAAAGAGAAAGAGTTTGTCGTTGTCCTGAAATCATCCATGTAAAATAAAAATGTTTGATCTTGTAAGGAAATATCAAAAATGATTAAAGAAAACAATTTGAATAAAGGTTAAACAATTGATTATTGAAACAGAAACAAATTTTTCGTTGCTTGAAATCATGTGTGAACAGAAATCAGTTTGTCGTTGCTTTTCGCTTCCAGCGTCTCATATGCACGAGTTTTGTGGGTGTTATTTGTCGTTATTATTTGAAATTAAAATAAAAACAGTTTGTCGTTGCTCTGAAATACTTTTTAAATCCATTAGTTCATCATTTGTCGTTGCTTGGAAATATTCCATGAAACAGTAAAATTTGTCGTATTATTAAAATTTATTTGTAATTATTGACATTTTGTCGTTGAGTGAAATCTTCCATGTAAACAAAACTGTTTGTCGTTGTGTGAAATAGGATATAAAAACAGAAAAAGTTTTCGTTGAAGAAATATGGCAAAAACAAAACCGTTTCATTGAATTCATTTGATTAAACAGAAACAGTTTGTCGTTGAATTGAAATCTTCCATGTAAACAGAAACCGTTTGTCGTTGCAATGGAAATCTTCCAATTAAACAGAAACGGTTTGTCGTTGCTTAAAATCTTCCAATTCAAACAGAAACAGTTTGTCGTTCAGCTGCGGTGAAATTTTCCATCCAAACTCAAACGAGTTTGTCGTTGCTTGAAATCTTCCATGTAAACAGAAACAAATTATCATCACTGATTTGTCCGTGTATTGCTTAATATATTATAATGTAATTGTCATATTTGATAGTGGCTTATGTAAGCTGAAAGCTTAGATTGATTAAAAAATATGTATCAATATTGTGATTTTCTTTCTTCGTTTAATGATAATGTTATTAAGCTTATCAGACGATATGAAAAGAACTTCCATAAAATAGACAACACTTGTCTATAATATTTAATAAGACATGTATCATATACATATATATATATATATATATATATATATATATATATATATATATATATATATATATATATATATGATAGAAGGCTTACTTACAAAGACGCGGTTCTATCGAAAAACTTTTGAAAAAAAAATGAATAATTATACTTTACTTATTTAAGGCATAATCACCCTCTCGATATCATTAAATATATCTTCCCATTTCTCGGGTGACTGAGGAGCAGTGTCTGGCACCAACTGACGCATGTACCCGGGTTTCACATCCGGTAGTACCCGGCGTGATCGAATATCGGATAGATACTCGGCGATGTAATCGACCATCTCTTTACCTGGAACAAAAAGAAATGAAGATGAATACGACACTTCTCACACCAGTAATTTAATTATATTTTCGGCAAAAAGAAAAGTTATAAATTTCCGAAAATCCTTAGCTAAAGTATCCTTCCGCTGTTAACTTCAAAGATAGGCGCTGCGTGGTACCGTTCTGGGAATAACGAAGCTTTTTGAGTTTCCGGATGAAACACCGCAGTTGTGAAATTAATGAAATCATTTCTTGGCCCTTCACAGACTGAACTGAAGATTCAAAGAATAATTGTAATAGCCGTTGTTAATACATATGGTGAAGCGAATTTCATATGATATCATTTGATATCGGAATTTTTGATATGAGGTATTATCATTATCATTATATGAAATGAGTGATTATATTATTATAGACAATGATGAATTATTATGTTAACATATGGGATTAGGAATTATTATTATTCGGTTATTATTGAGAAAACATTGTTAAAATTATATTAGCCTATGTAATGAGGAATTATTATTATTAATATTATTATTATACAAGATGAGGAATTATTATTATTATTATACAAGATGAGGAATTATTATTATTATTATTATACAAGATGAATTATTATTATTATTATACAAGATGAGGAATTATTATTATTATTATTATTACAAGATGAATTAATTATTATTATTATTATTATACAAGATGAGGAATTATTATTATTATTATTATACAAGATGAGGAATTATTATTATTATTATACGAGATGAGGAATTAATATTATTATTGTTATTATTATTATTATTATTATACAAGATGAAGAATTATTATTATTATTATTATTGTTATTATTATTATTGTTGTTGTTGTTATTATTTTTATCATATGAGATGCGTAATTGCTATTATTTTATTATATGGGACCAGGAATTATTATTGATTGTTAATAATATTATTATTATTATTTGCATTTTCATTCGGACTTGCATGCTTATCTTGATTGTCATATTCACAACATTTTGACCTTCTTCAGTTTGTTGTCATCATTCTGATTACTCGTAGAGAAATTTTAAACTGAACCCTTTATACATTTCTGCTTTCCTAGCTTAGGGGATATTTCATATCAGTCAATATCTACCAGTTTCCTTTGTTCAGTTTGGTCTCACTATGGGATCACCATTATCTACAGTCATAGCAAACATATACATAGAGAACACTGACAAAGGTCACAACTTAAGCTAAATGTTAAGCTTAAATACACAGACCATACAATCCCATCCTGAGCCAGTCAGGAAGGTGTACTAACACTGTTGGACAAAGTGAACTCAATAAAATATTCAACTCAATTTCCAATGGGAAAAGAAGGGGGAAAATCAACAGCGCGCCTTGAATGAACGAATCCCTTTCACAGATGATGCGTTCAAGACATCCATACACCGTTAGCTAGCATTGATCGGTCAACAGGAAAATATCAATTTCCCATGACAAGAAACTGATTATCCGCAACGCGCGACATCGGGAAAAAATAAATGAATAGATAAAATATCTATCTATCTATCTATCTATCTATCTATCTATCTATCTATCTATCTAAGGCTGTTCATCTATCTATCTATCGATCTAAGCCTGTTTCATATCTATCTATCTATCTATCTATCTATCTATCTATCTATCTAAGGCTGTTCATCTATCTATCTATCTATCTATCTATCTAAGGCTGTTCATCTATCTATGACAGAAAGTTCATACCTACTTTAATATCTATCTAATAGATAAATAGAATCTATCTATCTATGTCAGTTAGTTCATATCTATCATCTATCTATCTATCTATCTATCTATCTATCTATCTAAAAAGCGTTACTTCGGTGCAACGCAAGGCACACGCAGTACTTAGAAAATTTCCACTTCCTAATGAAATATCAAATAAGAGTCAAAGACTAAACCGCCACTGAAACTTGAATTATCTCCCTTTATCTTTGTCTTATGTTGACGTTTTGCAAGCGGAAGTTCTCTCGAGTCAAACTAGCCATCTTCATTAACTGCTTGGCGTATGTGCGGCATGGGGGGGGTGGATAGCGGCTCAATCTGAAAATTCGACCAGCCGAATTCGAATTACACTCTGGTTAGTTACATTCATTTACGCATAAATATCTTCGAAAAAGGAATAAATCCATCTACCCCAATTATGGGTTAAACAGTAGAACTTGTATCTTGAAAGATCGTTGTTATTCGCGAAAAATTGTTATCCAGAAAAAGGATTGATAATCTGTCAAATAAATCAATATTGAAGGGGTCGGTTTTGTTTGACGACTCTGTTATAAACAGATCCCCAACTTTTGTTTCCACAGAAGGTCCCATATATTTCTCTTCATAAAAGGACAGTGGATGTGTGGATGGTGTAATGGATAGTGGATCGGAAGGAGAAATCGGTGAGCCGATTTCAATTCCCAGTCCGTTTTGTTACATTCTCTTACACAGAAATACGAAGAAAGGCATGAACCCATCTGCTCCCCTCCTGATTAAATAGCAAGGCTTCTACCTGGAAAGTCCTCGTTATTCTCAAAAGATTGTTAATGAAGGAAAAAAATAGAATTATTCTTCCAATCCAAAACATGATTTAGCATAACATAAGCCATAAAGGGTTGATAACCCGTAAAAAAAATAATACCGTGTTATTATTTTACATTTCTTACACGAGTAAGATTGACTGTAATGGTTTAGGTTAAGTCAGTAGGTTTTACGGCATGACAGACGTTGTACGGTTATTTAATGTCTAATTTAATATGGGAGCCCCCACCAATGAAAATCGAATTCACTACTCAATACAAGTGACCAACCAGGAAGTCAACGCGAAATATTACGCATACGCCATGGAGGCTGGAACTGGTTTTCATACTTGTATAAAAATGCATTGCAAATGATTTTACTAACAAAATGCATTGGAAATAATTTAGTATGAAAATGCATTGCCATTGATTTTTACTATGAAAGTGCATTGGAAATGATTTTTACTATAAAAATGCATTGGAAATGATTTTTATTATGAAAATGCATTGGAAATGATTTTTGCATTGTAAATGATTTTTAATATGAAAATACATTAGAAATCATTTATAGTATGAAAATGCATTGGCCAATGATTTTTGCATTGTAAATGATTTTTAATATGAAAATACATTAGAAATCATTTATAGTATGAAAATGCATTGGCCAATGATTTTTGCATTGTAAATGATTTTTAATATGAAAATACATTAGAAATCATTTATAGTATGAAAATGCATTGGCCAATGATTTTTACTATAAAAATGCATTGGAAATGATTTTTATTATGCATTGTAAATTATTTTACAATGAAAATATATTGAAATTGATTATACTATGAAAATGCTTTGCAAATGATTTTTACTATGAAAATGCATTGTAAATGATTTTTATTATGAAAATGCATAGGAAATGATTTTTACTATGAAAATGCATTCGAAATGATTTTTGCTATGAGAATGCATTGGAAATGATTATTACTAATAAAATGCATAGGAAATGATTTTAATATGAAAATGCATTGTAAATGATTTTTATTATGAAAATGCATTCGAAATGATTTTTGCTATGAGAATGCATTGGAAATGATTATTACTAATAAAATGCATAGGAAATGATTATTACTAATAAAATGCATAGGAAATGATTTTAATATGAAAATGCATTGTAAATGATTTTTATTATGAAAATGCATTCGAAATGATTATTACTATGAAATTGCAATGGAGATGATTTTTACTATGAAAATGCATTGGAAATGATTTTTATTATAAAAATGCATTGGCCAATGATTTTTACTATGAAAATGCATTGGAAATGATTTTTATTATAAAAATGCATTGGCCAATGATTTTTACTATGAAAATGCATTGGAAATGATTTTTACTATAAAAATGCATTGGCCAATGATTTTTACTATGAAAATGCATTGGAAATTGTTTTTATTATAAAATGCATTTTAACTGAATTTACTATCGAAATGCAGTGGAAATTATTTTGGATTAGCGTGGTTTATTTTACATGTCAATCCTTGTGTGTGTATTTTTAATGTCGAATTTTATATCAGCAACAAGTGTGAATCAAACTCATTACTCGGTAGCAACAAATTCCTTTCTTCTAAGAATTAAGACCGCGCCCGTCTGATATGCACTGTGTACCAAACGTCACGACAAAACAACGCTAAGTCATTACCAATCAATTCTACTTCAAAAACTTTTCCCAAGAATTTATAATTTGTGGAAGAAACTCCTGTGTAGGTGCTTTCTCGAATACTGCAACCTCAACCTCTTCGAGACTAAATATCTTTATAATCTATAATTCCCTACCTTGAGTGTCTTTTGAGGCTTGTATTGGGTGAACATTTAGTAATATATATATATATATATATATATATATATATATATATAAAATTTAGGGGTTGTGCGTACTTTTGAAAGATATATTTCTATTATTGTGTATTTAGTTGTAAATTTAATGATTTAGGTGTCAATTGTTTAGTCGCAGTCGGTTTGTTTGCGAAATCCTTCATAAAAGGTGAAGCCAATATAAAATGTTTTGTGTTTCTTTTCATTTTTTTAAAGTCTTTCTCCGAAGAAAATATTACTGTGATTTTATACTTTGGCAATTATAGCCGACCGTACCATCTCGAACTTGCTTTTGTGTCGTTAATTGTTGCCCATTACTGAGAGGGATTTGGAAACCGAATCAAAGACAGCAACAACAACGAAAAAAAAAAATGTGAAAGGCTGCGACTGATTCAAATAAAATGGATTCGGCCGGAATGAAAAGGTGCGCATGCGCTGACAGAATGGATACAAAAATTCTAATTTCCGCTGAGCCTATCTTCGTCTTCACGAAATATTTTTCTTTAACCTTTTTTTTCTATTAATAAAAGCGGAAGCTTTTAAACATTTGGGTGTCATCAAAATGTTTGCTTTCCTAAAAAAAAGTTCTCTTTTACCACGCGCAATAATACACATGAGTCGATATTGTATTTAATCACCAATGAAAACCCATACATGCAAAATCATTAATGGAAATGTATACAAAAAACAAACATAAAAAGCATATATATATATATATATATATATATATATATATATATATATTATATATATATATATATTTATATATGTGTGTGTTTTTTGAATTAGGATCAAACACAGATCAAATAGGGATCGGAATTCAACAAAATGATTGGCTAGAGAACAAATAGGAAACGTTTATCAATCTAACATATTTAAGCGAAATATGTTACACTGATAAACCTTTTACCCTCATTATACATAGATACATACATACATATATATATATATATATATATATATATATATAATGAAGGAAAGTTTTATCAGTGTAATATGTTTCATGAAACAAATATATAAATCTATGTTAATCTATAAATATATGTTAAGCAAAACATATTACACTGATAAAAAATTTCCCCATTACACACACACACACACACACACACACACACATACACACACACACACACACACACACACACATACATATATATATATATATATATATATATATATATATATATATATATATATATATATATATATTAATATTATTATTATTATTTTCTGTGTTTTATCCCAACAAATCTTTCTGAAGATTTGTTGCATGGAAAATTCCCTTTTAAATAATAAGCTCCGTCATTTTTAAAGCTATATATAAATTCTGTAGTATAAAATTTTTGTTCATATATACAGTATGTGTGTATATAGAGGAATGTATATATACATGCTAATTACTGGTATATATATATATATATATATATATATATATATATATATATATATATATATATGGATAGGGAATATACGTATGCGTACGCATGTTGACAAAAAACAAAAAAATGGAAATAGATCTAAGAACACCTGGGTTCATTAAAAGATAAGAACATAGATATCTTTCTTAACATTTCTCGGACCAATCTTAATTGTTTTGTTACCCTTCAAGCAGAATGCTTTCACTGGCAGAAAAACACGAGAAAAATTAATTCCTTTTAATTTTATGTGTGAAAATCAACTCTTTACCTGATGAAGGTAACGAGACCCGAAACACATGTAAAGAAAATTAGGAAAAATAAAATAATTGTATATTATTTTAAAAATCCACATTACGACCAAAGACGTTTGCGAATCACTTTCTTTTATTATACAAAAATTTCAATAATTGGAACTATTATAACCTTCTTCTATATATATATATATATATATATATATATATATATATATAATATATTTATTTCCTAATTCACGAATATATATATAATCTAAGAATATATATATCATCTCAAAAAATATATATATATATATGTGTGTGTGTGTGTGTGTGTGTATAATAATTGACAAGGCTTCATCTAAGAAATTCAGACAACTTAAGACTATTACTACTTGGTGGAAAAGCAAGAGAAATAAGACGAAAGAAAAACTAGTCAAAAATGATTAATAATTGCCAAGGCTTCATCTAAGAAATTCAGACAACTTAAGACTATTACTACTTGGTGGAAAAGCAAGAGGAATAAGATGAAAGAAATACTAGTCAAAAATGAATAATAATTGACAAGACTTCATCTAAGAAATTCAGACAACTTAAGACTATTACTACTTGGTTGAAAAGCAAGAGAAATAAGATGAAAGAAATACTAGTCAAAAATGAATAATAATTGACAAGACTTCATCTAAGAAATTCAGACAACTTAAGACTATTACTACTTGGTGGAAAAGCAAGAGAAATAAGATGAAAAAAAAATACTAGTCAAAAATGAATAATAATTGAACAAGGCTTCATCTAAGAAATTCAGACAACTTAAGACTATTACTACTTGGTGGAAAAAGCAAGAGGAATAAGATGAAAGAAATACTAGTCAAAAATGAATAATAATTGACAAGACTTCATCTAAGAAATTCAGACAACTTAAGACTATTACTACTTGGTGGAAAAAGCAAGAGAAATAAGATGAAAAAATACTAGTCAAAAATGAATAATAATTGACAAGACTTCATCTAAGAAATTCAGACAACTTAAGACTATTACTACTTGGTGGAAAAGCAAGAGAAATAAGATGAAAGAAATACTTGTCAAAAATGAATAATAATTGACAATGACTTCATCTAAGAAATTCAGACAACTTAAGACTATTACTACTTGGTGGAAAAGCAAGAGAAATAAGATGAAAGAAATACTAGTCAAAATGAATAATAATTGACAAGACTTCATCTAAGAAATTCAGACAACTTAAGACTATTACTACTTGGTTAGAAAAAAGCAAGAGAAATAAGATGAAAGAAATACTAGTGAAAAATGAATAATAATTGCCAATTATTCATCTACGAAATTCAGACAACTTAAGACTATTACTACTTGGTGGAAAAAAACCAGAGAAATAAGATGAAAATAAATACTAGTCAAAAATGAATAATAATTGACAAGACTTCATCTAAGAAATTCAGACAACTTAAGACTATTACTACTTGGTGGAAAAGCAAGAGAAATAAGATGAAAGAAATACTAGTGAAAAATGAATAATAATTGCCAATGTTTCATCTAAGAAATTCAGACAACTTAAGACTATTACTACTTGGTGGAAAAGCAAGAGAAATAAGATGAAAGAAATACTAGTCAAAAATGAATAATAATTGACAAGACTTCATCTAAGAAATTCAGACAACTTAAGACTATTACTACTTGGTGGAAAAGCAAGAGAAATAAGATGAAAGAAATACTAGTCAAAAATGAATATTAATTGCCAAAGCTTCATCTAAGAAATTCAGACAAATTAAGACTATTACTACTTGGTGGAAAAGCAAGAGAAATAAGATGAAAGAAATACTAGTCAAAAATGAATAATAATTGCCAAGGCTTCATCTAAGAAATTCAGACAACTTAAGACTATTACTACTTGGTGGAAAAGCAAGAGAAATAAGATGAAAGAAATACAAGTCAAAAATGAACAATAATTGACAAGGCTTCATCTAAGAAATTCAGACAACTTAAGACTATTACTACTTTTATTAAGCCAGAGAAATAAGATGAAAATAAATACAAGTCAAAAATGAATAATAATTGCCAAGGCTTCATCTAAGAAATTCAGACAACTTAAGACTATTACTACTTGGTGGAAAAGCAAGAGAAATAAGATGAAAGAAATACTAGTCAAAAATGAATAATAATTGCCAAGGCTTCATCTAAGAAATTCAGACAACTTAAGACTATTACTACTTGGTGGAAAAGCAAGAGAAATAAGATGAAAGAAATACTAGTCAAAAATGAATAATAATTGCCAAGGCTTCATCTAAGAAATTCAGACAACAAGACTATTACTACTTGGTGGAAAAGCAAGAGAAATAAGATAAAGAAAACCTACATAAAAAAATACTAAATGACTTCCAGGAAATTAATGAAAAATCAATAATAATTGCAAAAAATGCTTCATCTCAGAAATTCAGACAATTTGTAAGACTATTACTTAAGAATTTACTGGAAAAAAAAGAGAAATAAGATGAAAGAAATACTAGTCAAAAATGAATAATAATTGCCAAGGCTTCATCTCAGAAATTCAGACAACTTAAGACTATTACTACTTGGTGGAAAAGCAAGAGAAATAAGATGAAAGAAATACTTTTTCAAAAATGAATAATAATTGCCAAGGCTTCATCTAAGAAATTCAGACAACTTAAGACTATTACTACTTGGTGGAAAAGCAAGAGAAATAAGATGAAAGAAAATACTAATCAAAAATGAATAATAATTGCCAAGGCTTTATCTAAAAATTCAGACAATTATTAAGACTATTACTACTTGGTGGAAAAGCAAGAAAAATAAGATGAAAGAAATACTAGTCAAAATTCAAAAATTTGCGACAGCATTTAAAAATTCTTGATTAATTTAATATTTCAAAAAATTTTAAAATCAAAATTTTCATATAACAAAATTTTTTTTTTACTATAAATTCATCAATAAATTTCTTTGTTTAATTACATCACTTTATTTGTTATAATAATTTTCGAAGATATTTGAGCTGAAATTTTTCGTTTCTTTATTTTACTAATCTGTTCACACCTAAGCCTTCTCCTATTCAATAGTTATTCTTCTATCGCAGAGTAATTATAATGTTTGATGCCAAACTCCACGCCTACTTAAATACCTCTTCATTGACTCAGATTAATGCCTGTCACACGTACGCTTTTCCTATCATTCATTTTAGCAATCGTCGTTCCTACACGAACCCCAGATGTAATGTTTTACGTCTTGTTATGCAAACCTGATTAAATCGATCAGCACCAGATGATAATCATCGAATGATTGTTACCAGTGACCTGAAGAACCTTGGAACCTCTCATGTGGGCGGCTGGGCGGGAATCTAAGTAGACGCTGATGTCTTTGAGACGTATGCGATGCTTCGGAGGGAAGAATGGTAACAAGTCTACGGCTCTTTCAGCCAAAAGGGGGTGAAGAATGACATGGTTGCTAGCAAAAGGGACAACCAATCGTGCAATTTACAAATTGGAGATAGCAAAATCAAGCAAGCAGAAAAATTTAAATGTCTTCGAAGTGTTTTAACAGACGACGGAAAGTGAGGCACCGAAATCCGAAGACGTTTCGGGATAGGGAAAGAAACAAAGAAAATAACACTGAACACAATGAGTGCTCGTAAATGGCAGCGAATTCTGAGCACTCTTGTCACAGAGGAAACCCAAATTTAGCAAGGCAGCAAGAAATGTGGTCTAAAGAAGGATATGAGAATAAAATAGATTAATATAGAAATTTTTAGACATGCTTTTAAAATGCGCCAGATTGTAGTGCCTAAAAAACAAAAGAACATTATCCAGTTTTAAGATAAACCCAAGAAGTCGCAAGAAACAAAATTAAAATTTATAAAAATTTATTTTGGCACTGCCTTTAGCTGTGCAAGATTATTGAGAACTTTAACCAATAAATATAGCATGCCTTAAAAATATAATTCATCATATGTATACACGACGCTCTCTCTCTCGTCGAATTCGACGTATGAGGGTCAAGCAGATCAGTTCCCAGGAAACCAACAGTCCAACATGAGATTTGATTATAGTGGTGAAGGTTTCGTGCAGGACCATCCACACTTTTTGAAGGGCCGAATACAGAGACCTGGTGCACTAAGTGCCACAAGGTCCCCAAACGACCCTCCGCAGGTTTTGAATTCAGAGTTGTTCTTCTCCTAGACTTGTTGCCATCCAAGGCTATAGAACCCAATCTGTCTTGCTATTTACCCATAGCTGGAGGGAGAAAAACTTAAGAGGATTCAATTTCCCAAGGATATTAGCACCTAAGTATATATATATATATATATATATATATATATATATATATATATAATTTAAATTGTTTATAATAAACAAAATATTAAAAACATTTACCGGCCTGAATATCCAACAAATTTTCATAGAAAATATTCGTTCCCCTCAATGACAATTTCTCGGACATTCAGGTCGGTAAATGTTGTTTAATACTGTTTATTATAAACAGAGCATTTACTTAAATATTTGTCTCTATATAAAGAATGTATAAACTAAAAAAATAAAATGTATAAAATAATTGTTACTTATTTTGTCCATCTCATATATATATATATATATATATATATATATATATATATATATATATATATATGAAAAATTTGAAATTTAAAATGCACTTGAAAATAAACTGATGTTTCATTTATATTTATCAAGATATAAATACATGATTTATCTCGAAAAACTAACCCGCTCTTTCCTTATGAATATCGTGTATAAATTATAATATATATATATATATATATATATATATATATATATATATATAAGTAAATAGGTATGCAGAAAATAGAAAAAAACACGTATATATTGCATGATCCGAATCCTTAGTATTTTTAATTTTTTTTTTTAAGAAGACAGTGCTCCATACAGAAATATAGAGCTTATATTATAATATTTTTTGTTTTAAAATATGATTCCTTCGCTACATAAAAGTTCTCATGTTTTTCAAAAACAGAGCCAATGAAATATCCAAATAATTATTAAAATTAAGTTGAATTGTGGTGTTTAGTCCCGTTTCATCCTCAAGCGAAATTTTAGGAATAAGCTATCTCTCGGTTTACGTGTGTTTTTAGGCATGGTCCGTTACAAAATTCGTTATTGTGGGAGTGGCTAGACTATTTTCTTTTCGTTAAGTGGTCAGAGAGTTAATTCTTATCAATAGATTCATCATCTTCTAAGAGGTTTTGGTTTTTCATGGTTTTTTATCTATTTCAAGGCTAATGTTTGCGGTCATCCTTTAGTTAGTTCCCAGTGAGGGATATTTTTTATGGCGCGCCTACAATCGTTATGTGTCTGGGAGAATTGTCTTTTATTATTGTCCGTCTGATTATCTATTTTTTTATTTGTTTATTCAAGTCATTGTTTTTATATACAGATCGCATTGCACTGAATTTCAATTTGTTTTTTTTTTTTTTTTTTTACTACAAAAAGGTTTTTTTTCATATTTAATGATTTGGCTTTGCTTTTAACTAATTTATTTAATTATATTTTTTTTTTTTTCTAATTATTTAATTAAAAAGTTTGTTGATGTCTGCAAAAAACCGTTAACTCCTGCCTATTTTTTAATAATTTTTCATTAGAAGGAATTTTATTTTAAACAAAAAATATTATTATAATATATTATATATATATATATATATATATATATATATATATATATATATATATACTGTATAAAGATATTGGCATTTATTCATTAGTTTAACCTAAAACAATATTTTTATATATATATTTTAAACTTAATTTTCGAAGCAGACAAATCTAAAGGTTTTACCTTTTTGATTTTCTTCTAAAATTTTTGTCTGGTTCTCTAGGTTTATTCTTTTTTCTACTTTTTTCTATTTCTAAAATAAAGTTATCTATTCTAAATTTATATCGTTTTTTTTTTTTCTTTGGATGCTGGACGATTATTTTCTTTTAACGTACAAATTCTTGGTTCTATACCTTTTTTTCCCTTTGGTATTGGTTTCATTATTTGCATATGAAAACACAAAATTTTTTCATTTCGAATATAATTTCTTATATCTTATAAGATTATTATTAATAAATAGTACTACTACTACTAATATATATATATATATATATATATATATCTTATGAAGATAAAGGAAAACTTTCTCTTTCATGCATTTCGTTTATCTGTTTTATTTACCAAGATAATATTTCTCATTTCTACAACATGCGTTGGCGAAGATAAGTTTTCCATTTGTCTTTATATATATTTTATATTGTGCTTTTATAGGCATAGTCTATCTGAAATTTGCATATATATATATATATATATATATATATCGATATAATCATATTTATAACAAGACGTAAAATTACATCTGGGGTTCGTTTATTTTTTCGACGATTTTCTCAAATGAATGATAGGAAAAGCGTATCATGTGACTTGCATTAATCTATGTCAATGAATATATATATATATTTTAAGTTTGCGTGGAGTTATATTTTTGATTATAATTATATTTGCGATTGAAGAATGTGAAATAGGAGAAATAGGTTTTGTGATTTTAAAATAAAGAAACGAAAATTTCAATAAAATATATATATATATATATATATATATATATATATATATATATATATATATATATTTATATATATATATATATATTTATATATTATGTCATATTTTATATATTTTATATTTCTATTTTTCTTCTCTTTCTCTCTTTCTGTTCTTCTTTGTGTGTGTGTGTGTGAAAAGATTTTAAATTGATAGGTTTTCATGTTATCAAGCCCTCTTTTAAACAGATGAGGGCAAACAGCGTCTCTGTTATGTCTACTTTCTTTCTTAACGGTCGCAACGGAATATTCAAATTAATTACGATATACTGGCAGGGCAAATTTCTTGTATATATTAACTTGTTTAAATTCTGGAAAGTTATTTTAAACTAATCTGATTTTTTTACGGCTGTTTGAATAAAACAGCGTCTCTGATATGTCTTTTCCGTCTTTACTCGCAATCAAAACGGAACAAATTATTTTTATATTATGAACAGAACAAATATTTTTTCTTCCTGTGATATAGAAACTGACGATTAATCTATTCTATAAATATCCAGGGAAATATCACAGTTTTCCTTTTTTATTTTCTTAAGATATATGTTAATTCTTTAATGGTAAATTTTTTATTCCTTTCGTTTTTATCACGATAATAAAATATTGGTTCAAATTTTTGTTGTATCGTTAAATAGTTGAAATATTGTCTCATTTCGATTAAATATGGCAATAACAATCATAAATTTGAATTCAGGTCATTCTTTAAAGAAATAAGAGTGGACAAAAATGATTAAAAATTGAAAAAAAGTTTTTCCAATTCACTGAAGCAGACGTTAAACAAATGGCATCCTTTATTTTCAATTTCTTTCTTTCTTTCTTTCTTTGTTTCTTTTTTTTCAACCTTTAACTTCTCCAAAATCAAAATCATTGAAAAATATCTATCTATCTATCTATCTATCTATCTATCTATCTATCTATCTTTCTTTTTTCTTTCTTTCTTTCTCCTCCTTTTGAGTGAAACTAAACAGCGACTCTGATATATCTTTTCTTTCTTTCTTTCTTTCTTTCTTTCTTTCTTTCTTTCTTTCTTTCTTTCTTTCTTAACCCTTCCTTCCCCAAAATCCAAACAATGCCCATGGTATATCTATCTATCTATCTATCTATCTTTCTTTCTTTCTTTCTTTCTTTCTTTCTTTCTTTCTTTCTCCTTCTTTTGAGTAAAACTAAACAGCGACTCTGATATATCTTTTCTTTCTTTCTTTCTTTCTTTCTTTCTTTCTTTACACTTCCTTCCCCTAAATCCAAACAATGCCTCTGATATATCTTTCTTTCTTTCTTTCTTTCTTTCTTTCTTTCTTTCTTTCTCCTCCTTTTGAGTAAAACTAAACAGCGACTCTGATATATCTTTTCTTTCTTTCTTTCTTTCTTTCTTTCTTTCTTTCTTTCTTTCTTTACCCTTCCTTCCCCTAAATCCAAACAATGCCTCTGATATATCTTTTTTCTTTCTTTCTTTCTTTCTTTCTTTCTTTCTTTCTTTCTTTCACGTAAACCAAGTAACGTCACTGATATGTCTTTTTCATCTTTCTACACGATCAAAACTTTTCAATCAATTATTCATGGGGTAATGACAGGGCGTACTTTCTGACTAAGTAACTAAGGAAAGGACCAGAAGAATTATAATAAAATACTAAAAGGTATTCGAACGTTCAATTAAAATATTTATTTTTTTGAGAAATATTAATCCTCTTTCAACTTTGGGTAATGATTTTTATTTAGTCCCAAATTGTTGGTCGAATTATCTGTCCTTGGAAGTTCAAACCTTTGGCACTTGTGTTTCGCTTTGATTAAACGAATTGAATTCTAATTTCAAGCACCTGATGCCTTTCTTTTCTTGTGGTTCCCTGAAGGATCAAATTAAGACGAACTTGATCTTAACTCGTTTATAAAGCCTATTTTTGATGGCGAATATTATTTTCGTAGTTTCTCAGTGCAAAAATTTAATTAATTGATTTAACCATTTTTAGAGAAGCTATTTTCTCCCAATATTTAGATAAGCAGTTTAATTGATTTTTGTTTGCCTTTCACTTAATTAATCCCTACATACATACATATATATATATATATATATATATATATATATATATATATATATATATATATATATTTTTTAATTTAATTTTTGAATCATTATAGTAATTCAATGAGTTTAAAAAATCCTCAACAGAATGCGGAAAGCACTGGATGGCACCATATCGTCCTATTTTTATTCACAATTCTTAACTAAAGAGATTCGAAATCGAACCTTTCAAGTGCAAAAAATTTTCAATCAAAATTTTACCAACGGCTTCAATTTGAAAAGAAAAACTGATGACTCGATATAGCGTTGCTTTTCAAAATTCCATAAAAATACTCATCCAAGTATTCATATCCCAACGGACTGTTTTGTTCTGCAAGAGCCACGACTTTCCTTTTCCTCTGAACCGTTCCATCGAAGAGCATTAGCTGGTTCAAGCAAGGATTAACAAGTAATATATATATATATATATATATATATATATATATAATAGTATAATACTCATTGGAAAAACCTCGGATAAAATGATTTTCTTGTTGAAAAAAAATTGAAAATAAAACAGTATTGAACTAAAAACATCAGATTGCCCTGATGATCCGTTTAAAT
>CAHIKZ030001948.1:340000-357500 GCA_903632075.3 Acanthosepion pharaonis | reverse complement strand
TTTTTTTACTACAGTATACGTAGTTGATTCTTTTCCAGTGACGGCTTTAATTTTATGGGTATTTATGCAGCAATTACTTCATTTGGATATTGTCTTTCCCAACTCTTGCAAAATGAAAAAGGACAAGAGGCGTCAAGCAATTCCTGGGAATGTACAAAGAATTGGAAAAAAGATATCAAAATCTTTAATAATTGTATATAAAGGGCGTTCCAATGGCCGATTTTAAATATGAATTAAGTTTAAGCGTCTAATGATTTCTTTCTTTTTCTTTCAGATTTAACAACTTAAATCTTTGGCAATTTCAACCATGGAAAGATTAACAATCAAAAAATGTGTTAAATTCATCGTCGCCAATTACGAAAATAGATGTTCAAACAGAATTTGAATGAGAAGTTCCCACGTCGCATCATCTCTCAAAACAGCAAATTGAATTGGCCGCTAGGATCGTGCGACTTGACGCCTTTAGATTTCTTCCTTTGGGGTCATCTCAAAAGTAAGGTCTATGCCAACAAGCCAACAACAATTCAACAGCTGAAGGATAAGATAATAAGGCATATTGGTGAGCTCAAGGAGCAACTATGCAGAGATGTTATCAAAAATTTCGACCATTGAGTGGAGGTGTGCTGCCGAAGCCTTGGTCGCCATTTGGGCGGTATTATTTTTCACACATAATTTCCATGACTTAAATAACACGACCCAATAGAGAAATAAATAAATGCTTATCAATAATACTGATTTATTTACTACTGATTTTTATCCGTCTTAATGAAACACCCTTTAAGTTACTAACGTTGACAACATGAGATTTGAATTTTCATTACTTATATTATTCCATTCAAATATTTCGTCAGTTACTCTCGCCAATTTGCTGTATGTGGCTCCCAATCGAAACGTCATCCTTACATTCTTCGACTACGATGTGTGTGAGACTGCCCAACTTCTTTTCTTGAGTGGTTGTTCATACATTATCTGTCTAACCGTTTTTCCCATGTGCACACATATCAAAAGCCGTCAAGCTCACAAGTGTTCACCTCTGAGGTCACCAATGTATATAAACCGTTAGACATTCAACTGAAATACGATTCAGACAAACACAGCCAGAGAAGATCTATCACTGTCATAATTCCACCGCCATTGTCTGACCAGTAGTTTGCCATTCTTGGCCAGCCTCTGCATTCTGTAGGATTACCACCCCCTGTTTCTTTTTCTAAATATATCGTCATATATATTTCCAATTATTCTCATGCGTGACTTTTGAAAAAATGTTATTCGTCCCCAAACTAAAAACTGGTTAGAATCTATATTGTCAGAAAGATGAATTTTTTTGACACACATATTTTTCAGAACAAAAAAATACACGCAAAAAGATCGCAGTCACAAAATTTATAATTGTTTGTTGTAAAATTTTCCCCGATACTTTCATTAGCCGCATCACAACAGTCTGCACCGACACTCGCATAAATTCATAAGTTGAACCTCTCCACCCCATTATTAATCCCAAATGTTTTATCATCCCTACCCCAAAAACAATCGATTGCCCCTTAAATACTAAAAATTTTAAATTTTGTGGTTCCCAACCGATTTGGGGCCAATGCACCACTTTGGAATTTTGAAAATTCTGGTCCGCCCCCTCCCCCTTAATATTTAATTCTTACATTTATGCCAATGATAAATAATATTGGCCATGAAATTTTTTTTTTAACCGTCTATTAGGGCGGCTATTCAATCCCTCTGCAGAAGCTTTTTTGCACATTTCTTATGTTTTTTTTCAGCAAAAAAAGAACCCACCTGTGGTGTTATGGTAATTTACCCACGCATAATGGACTCTCCCAGCTATAAATAGGAAAACACTGCTTTTGATTAAGGAAATTTTCCAGCACTCAGCTCTGACAGTCATATTTTACATTCTTGCTGTAACAATCTTTGTTTGTATATGTTTGTATTACTGTTTTTGTTAATATATTTGTTTAACTTCCTTTCTTTGTGTTTCGTTATTTCCGGTCCTTTCAAGAAAATTAAATAATAGTAAAATTCATTTCAATGCATTTTCATAGTAAAAAAATCATCTCAATGGATTTTCATAGTAAAAATCATTGGCCAATGCATTTTCATAGTAAAAGTCAAAACAATGCATTTTATAGTAAAAATCATTTCAATGCATTTTTATAGTTAAAAATCATTACGTTAATGCATTTTATAGTAAAAATCATTTCCAATGCATTTTATAGTAAAAAATCATTTTAATGCATTTTCATAATAAAAATCATTATAATGCATTTTCATAGTAAAAATCATTTCAAATGCATTTTCACAGTTGTTATGGTAATTTTCCGCTCAAAACATGGACTCTCCTGTTAATAGTTTTTTTTATATGTTTCTAGTGAGCCAATTTATTGAGCTGACTCTTTTTTTAATCCACCAATGAAGGGTTAACCAATCAGAAATTTCAAAATATTCAATCCGACGTGTATAAAATGGCAGCCATTTTGTTTTTTCTCTCAAAATATCTTCACTGCCAACCTCTGATATCGAAGACTTAAAGAATTATTTAACAGCTGCTACATTCTCCCGAATCTTCACTGCCAACCTCTGATATTGAACACATTACGGATATTCACTGGATTCTATATTCAGAGACTACGGCAAAATGGTTAATTTCTCCTAGCTATAAAAAATTTACAGGTAAACATCCTTTTTGAGGATTTTTCCAGCAGTCAGCTCTGAGAGTCGGAGCGAACATTCTTTCTGTAACACTTTCAGTTGTATATGTTTGTATTACTGTTTCTGTTAATATATTTGTTCAACTCAATTCCGGTAATTGTTTCTTTTAATTCTGGACCTAACAAGGCCACAGCATGTGGTTTAATTTTTGCAACATTTGGTACTGAACAGACCTTTAATTACAGTTTCTGGGAAACGAAAAGCGTTATCAATCTGAAAAGCTTACTGCTCAAACCCTCAGTCACGATGACTTGTTTTAAATCGTGCTAATACAATCAAGGACATCATTCACAAAAGCTACGGTCAAAAATAAGTTTGTTTCAATCCAAAAAGTTTTTTGTCGTAAACTGGGATCCACCTCCTCCAGATTGATGACATGAATGAAATCACCTTCCTTTTCAAATCAACCATGGTAAGGATAATATATTTCAATTAGTTATGGATAGCCATTTTTTATTCCAACACCCACCTGTCAAAATGAAAATGACTTCATAGAAAACTTTTCTTTGCATTAGTTTCTGGGAGAGATTTTGTTATCTAGCATGATTTTTCAAATTTTATCTAACAAACTTAGCACACTCAAACAATGCCAATTATGCATATAATTAGATAAAAAAAACTTAAATATATATGCATACTGTATATGTTTGGTAATCTGTTTTTATTAACACACATTAACATTAACACATTTCTCAGACTCACTAATTTAATAATTCCCTGCTAATAACTCATTCTTAAATTTTCCCCCAATTCTGTTGAGGTATAGTAAAATGAAGGTCTTGAACCTATGCATGTCCCATCAAAAAATATTCCCATGCCTCAACCAGTGGAGCATGCTTGTTGTTTGGAATAAATATATTTTTTTGAAGTTTAATAAATAAAATTAATTTTTTTTTTTTTTGTTTCACCCCAAGCAAGACGAGAAGCCACTAGGACGCAAGGGGTTACAGAAGATTTGGAGCAAGATCAGATAGGAGTGATAAAGGAAAGGATGAAGAGAAGGATAGTGGATAGATCAAGGCAACTGGAGATATCGATTGACATTACATTTGAATAGTTGGAGATTATAGCTCTCAGGGAAACTGGAATAGGGAAGGGAGTTCCACAGGCGAGAGGTGCGAGACATGAAGCTCTTGGAGTAGAAGAGACGGCTACATTTAGGAGTTTCGACAGTGAAAGGGTGAGAGCGGGATGCCAGCCTCGTAGGGCGCTTGAACTCATGAAGTCTGGGAACCAGCGAATGCAGCTCCTCGGAGCAATTGCCATGAAAATATTTGTAAAACAGACAGAGAGAGGCGACGGCGCGTCTGTGAGAAAGTGACTGTAGACAAGATGTCAGAACAGGGCCAATTATATTGCATATCAGCCTCTGGAGCCTATCAAGAACCCCAAGGCAAACAGAAGGGGCTCCAGACCATATATGGCAGCAATACTCCATGCAAGGGCGAATGGGAGCATTAGGAATTTAATTCACAAAAAAATATTGCCGGTAATATTTTATTTTTCAAAAATGCATTGCTTGTATTTTTAATATAAAAATCTATTTTATACTTTCATATTGTTTTGACCCCAGTTAACTATTTATCCGTAGTTGGGACCCTAACAGGTGCTACCACCCCGGGAACAACAACAATTAAGAAGTAGCTTCACCCTCCTCAGCTCTCCAGTCTGCTGATCAGAGGTTTTACTGCCGGATGTAGTCTATCGTCATACCCAGGACAGGTGTGAGGTCGTTCTTGCAGCTTGTTTCTTGATCAGCCTCCGTACGCTATAACGATATGGTAACAATCTTGTGTTTACCTAGACTCAGTCTTTTATAGTCCGTGGGTCAAATGTTGTTGAGTTCCCATTCAATATTGATTGCTTTTCAATTATGACGCCGAATTAAGCGAAGCCAAACTATTAATCAACCTTAATATGATAAAACCTCAAGGACCACATTACGACCAAAGCCGTTAAACGAACGACCATTTCAATTGGTCAGTCACATTCGGCGTCTGACTAATTTAATGACTAACCTAAAGTTGGACCTGAACGAAACAGATGCTAGTACACTACCAAACGAAATTAGACAAACATTTTATATATATATATATATATATATATATATATATAATGTTTGGTAGAATCTCCGACTGACGCCAATTCAGCCGGGTTTCGATCAAAAAAAGAGGTGGAATTCGGACGTCTAGCCAAAAAAGAGCTGTGATACAGCGAAACAGTCTGCCTGTGGATAACAATATATATGCTCCTGAAAAATTTATTTCGGTTGAGCTCTCTCGGGGAGGTGTGGGTTTGTAAATATATATCTATTACGGCTATTGTAGCAAGACTCTTCGGCAAGCGAATCGAGTCCTCTCAGTTACTGTGTGTTTATCAAAAAATCAATCAATAAATAAAAATACGCTAAAATTCACCTTCGCCGCTGCCGTGGGCCGACGGCTTAGTAGTAGAATCTCCGACTGACACCAATTCAGCCGGGTTTAGATACTAGATAGAGGCAACCGGACGTTTAGCCACACTGAAGAGCTGTGATACAGCGAAATAGTTTGCCTGTGGATGACAATATATATATATATATATATATATATATAAATGGTGGTACTCGTTTGAAAAAACCTCGGATAGCTCAACTTGCAGTAGAACAAATCGTTACCCGAGGAAAAATGGGGAATAAAAAAGAAAGAACCAAGAACATTAAAACAAGGCGAAAACAATCGTCAAGGGTTTAAGCTCCAAGTTCACAGACAAAAAAAAAGCAAACCCCAAAACGAGTAAAAAGACAACTTCGTAAAGTGCTCAATACGCTACGTAGAGCAAAACCTTAGGCAATCCTTAGGAGCCAGACAAAACTACTTAGGTTTTACCTAAAACGGATCTTCAGGGTAAAGCCGAGCTGAAAAGGAAAATTATGGAATTTATTGCTAAAACCAAAAATAACCATGACGACGTGACAAAAAAATCTTATCTTATATATATATATATATATATATATATATATATATTTTGATGATTACCATTATACTTTCTTAATATGTATATATAGAAAAAGTTTCAAATTAAAAAATAATAATGTTTTTATGAAACGGGAGACTCGATTATATATATATATATATATATATATATATATATATATATATATATATATATATATATTTTTTTGGTTAAAATGAAATAAATAGAGTATAATTATACTGTACTAAGCATTTTATTTATTTATTTTAGAATATTAAAATATATTAAAATCAATACACTTCTCTTTGAACTGTCATAGCTGAAACTTCTCCAAACGTCTTCTGGATTGAGTTGGATCTTTTCTAATTGATCTCTTTAGCTCTAAGTTGAAATGACGATCCCTCTTCCAGTTGTGATCTCCTGATCCAATTTTGCTCTCTACTGTCCCCTTATTTTTAAACTTATTCACCGTTCCCTTCATGGTTCTTGAATGGAATTTGAGGATAGAAGCCAGAGTATGAATGTTGGTACTATTACTGAATGATCTTTTTCCTCTCAGTATTGCTCAGTTGGGAATAACGTGGATCTGACAGAAAACGATTATAACCTGTTCTCTTTTAACAATTCAAAATGTTTTTCAGTGACTCTTACGACAAATGGTCTTTTAAGATGGCGAAACATCTTCTGAAAAAAAAATAGAAACTTAATTAGTTTAATGGTTTTTTTTTTTACACATTTTTAAATATGGACAAATTGCTGTTACATAATTTATGACAATTTTGCTGATTTCACCTGTTATATTGCTATATACGTCAAATTCATATATTTGTTCTTTTGTTCAAGTACTTTTTAAACATTATCAAGAAGTGATATATGTCTGATCGGAAGTTAGAATTTTTTGTCTGCATCCTGGTTATTCTATGGTATTCCCTGGTTTGAATTTTAAACACAGTTAGACTGGTGACGATTTCCATCAATTAAACAGTTAAGTCCTATAAACTAGTCTAACCGTAAATTCTATGAAAATAAAAACATTTTTTATAGTAAAAAATACCAGAAATACATTTTTTCTGTAAAATTTCCAATATATTTTTCTGCAGTAAAAAATTCGAGCCAATCGCCTATTGTACTGTTTTTCCTGATTACATTCCCATTCATTTTTAATAATTCTGTTCCTATCGTTCCACAAGGATGTAAACGCCCCCCTTTCAATGGCTTTACATGATTTTGTAAGATTATTTGGTTAAAAAAAAAAAAAGTAAATATAATCACCTGATATGTCCGTAATCTCAAATAGTTTTAAATGAATTATTATATTGAAAAATAAATAATTTAGTGTTCCGTTTTGTTTTAAATTAGATTATAGATTTATTGATTCATCAGCGTAAAAGTTCAGTAGCCTTTAGTCGAAAACGTAAGATTATAATTTTATTATAAAGGGAGATAAATACTCTTTTCCCAAATTTGTTAACTCATTTGTAGTTAGACCTAAAGAAAACTCAATAAAATGCATGACAAATTTCGCTAAAAATGTCTGCACCCTGAACGACTACTTATTTGTCCTAGGTTCTTAAAAAAAATAATATTATTCTCCTGCCCCAATCTCAATATTTTTGCATCTAATCCTTATTTATTAAGAGAATATTCAACTCATTTTTTTTGTTTTGACAGAATCCAAAATTTTTACTGTATTTTCTCCTTTTCTTTTTCAAACGCATTTGTTACATCTTTCCCAGCTGCTGCGTCTCTCATTAGACAAACAATTTCTTTCCATCACTGAAAATGTTCTATGTTTGTTTTTTCTCTTTGAGATTAAACCTTTTTGTTACTTTTCACATTAAATTTTGTTGTAATGGATACAATCTTTTAATTTTTTTGTTCCATTGGTAATAGAATTTATTTTGACAGCTTGATTTAAGAAATTCCGTTGCTTAGTAACAGATTCTGTTATGCTTCCTGCACAGACTACAATATTTTGGACCCTCTTTAACTGCTTTAAATATCTTTTTCAATTGTTTTATGGTCATCTGCCATTATTTCTAAAAATTTTTTGGTTTACATTATCAGTCATTTTAATAATATACATCGGTATCTGCAATAAACAATAAAAGAGCGTACTACGCTTAATCCCTGACATCAAAATAGACGTAGATAAAAATGGGGGAATCCAGGCTTATCAAAATGAATTTTAATCGGGGCGAGATGCAAGCATTAAAATGAATTTGCACTGTTCATTTTTCAGAAGACAAAATATAGACTCACTTCTTCTCATCATTGCGACCTAAATATTATTCCAAGCTCTTCTAATTTCAATGAATTAATTTCTTAGAGATATTGTAATAAATATGAATCGACGATGAAACTTAAAACAAGAACAAACCAAATAAAAACAGAAAACGAAGCATTTTCTAATTAAAACAAAATTGGCGACAAAAATGTGAACAATTCTGAAAAATATAAATAATATAGAAAAGAACTCATGAAATGAAATATAGACAGATAATTATAAAATTGAGAAAATTTATAAATATTCACATAGATTGCGTGTTAAAGTCCGAATAATATAAATACAGATTAGCTAATCCTAATTTCAGAAAGAAGCATCCTATTTTATTTTTAGGGGTTGAAGAGAATAAATATGGCATTAAAGATTTTTTTTTGATCAATTAATCTAGACATGGTAATAATACCAATATAAAACGATAAAGGGGCTATTGAAACGTTGAAAGAAAATATGGAGACAAAGAAGGAATCTGACAAATAGTCCTGAACAATGTAAATAAGGATAAACCTCATTCCTGTTCCAAAATAGCGGATAGATGCTTGAATCGAAACGATAGGCGAACCTCTCTACTGTTGAAATTAAAAGATGTCCTGTTGCTTTTCCGAATAATGAAAATGTACATCTGAATGTCTCTGATCTCAGAAATATAAGCATATACTAGGTGAAAAGCTTGTCCCCTACGTTTTTTTTTGTAATATTCCATAAATTTTCGGAAAAATCAATCGTCGTCATTTTACAAAAACGAGACCAAGATTGATAATGAATGCTGCTTTTAATCGGCATAAACAAAGTTTAGAATAAAATTTTTCGGGGAACAATTTCTCCGAAGTTATTTTTAGGGATAAAACGATTTATCAACCTGTCCCCACTTTTTTTTTTGATTCATTGAGATTTCAAAAAATGTCTTATTTTCAAAACGGATGATTTTCCCGGTATTTAATTATTCAAAAAGAACAAATTTTGAATATCAAACTTTATTTTTTTTTGTTCTAATATTTAGTTTCTACCGACATTCCAAGTTGTTGGTGATCCAGAGTGTTAAAATGTAGAACAATCACTATTTTTAAAATTTTATTTTAAAAAGGATATTTCAAATAAAATATTTTCCTTTTATAAATATAACCGTTAAAAATAAATCATTATATTTTATTGAAAATAATAGAAACATTTTTAATCACCAAAGCATTTTTGAAATATATTTGTTTTTTTTCTTAAAAAATTTATACAAAAAGAAAATAGTACAGCTACAGTAACACATTTTGCTTCCGAAATCATTTTTTTTCACCTCATAAAAAATATAATCGCATTAATTTTTCACTTTTTTTCATCATTTGCCCAGAATAAAGCAAATAAACGACTTTGCGCCAAACTAGTTACTGAGTTGTGAGAGAATATGATAAAAAATGCCTAGAGACCAGAATAATAAAATGAACAGTAATTAATCAGAAGATAACGATTGACATGGCATTTAATTTTTGAAGATTAAAGGTGACTTGGAAAGACAAAGAATGAAAAAGAGAATTTCAGCAAGAAGTGTGAAGAAGAAAATGTTGTAAAATGATGTCCATTGCCGTCAATCTAGAATTGCATTTAAATTGATCGATATACCACAGAGGAAATTTTATCAGAACAGCAGACAAAGGTTTATATAAAAGAAAAAGAGAAGCTACGTAAACCGGTTGGAAAAGTTTTGAAGCCTCCGCTATGCCAATGGTATTTTAATCATTGCAACTTTTTCTTTTGAATTTTATTTTAGTTAATCGCCAAATAATGACAGAAGCACGAATCAGATGTGGCAAAATATTTGATTTGCATCTATTAAAATTAACTAATAGATAATTTATTTCTTGGAATCAAAATATTATTCATTTAATTTAAACCAACCTCTTTGCCTTTACTTACAGGAAAAATTTGAAGGTAGAATAAGCGCTTGGAAAAAAAAAAAAAATTTAGGTTATTGTATTTAATCACTAAATAAACAGCATAAATTAGTATTTGAGTATAACAAAGTGCCATTTGATATTGAAAAATCGCATCAGTCACCATATACACAATGACATATTGATTTTGCCGTTTATTGCCCGGATTGTTTTGGCGTAAGTATTGAGACGACAATTTTATTCCTTACGTTGTCAAATATATTTGCTTTGAAACAAAAAATGTTGAATGATATATTCTTAGAAACTAAAGTTAGGCACGATATCCATTCGCCTTTTGAAAATAGTTCCCGGGGGAACATTGTATCGGAAAGGATTTTCTTTTATCATCACTTACTTTATCTGAAGTAAACAAAGTACTACTTTGATATACACTAGGATCGTCATTTAGAAAAATTCAGAATTCTATATATATATATATATATATATATATATAAATATATAGAGACATATAGTCTGAAAAATTAAATTTGGCTATAAATATAAAATTGTGTGATATATATATTTATATAGAAGGAATTGATAAACTATTTTTAAGAATATATATATATATATATATATATATATATATATATATATATTATATATAAATGGTTGCCAAATTATTATCGAGATAACTTTTTTTAATATTTTTCAAAACCGTCCAATCAATTCACACAAAATTTTTCAAACACAATGTTGGCAACACTGACCTGCGCAATCACTGAAATTTTCGTACTGATCTGCGCAATGTAAACAAACTGGCGCCATATTTGTTATCAGCACGGTGATTTGAGCGTGCCAAATTATTAGAAAGGTTTAGTAAAATTCCCAGAATTGAGCAAACAAAACGTTTATTAATGTTGCACGTGAATGTTTATGATCAAAAGAAGCTAATAAATAAGATAATCAAACAAATAATAACAGATACAAACAAAGGCACAGTTTTAAACAAATTAATAGGGAATGTGCTTTCCCTGTTTTGAAATTACTTGAAGAAGTCGACGATCCATAGAATTTGTTAATTGTAGGATGTCATCTGCTGTAATGCCGCGAGATATGTCAAGAATTGCTTCCCCACAACTCAGCGTTGCTCCTGAATTGTCGTCCGTTGGCGTACAGTCTTCGCTTCATGATGCTCCAAAGGTTTTCGATTGGGTTCAAATCCGGAGAATTTGCTGGCCACTTCATTTTTCGAGGTCCATCGAAGCCTAACTGTTTCAAATATTCAGTAGTCTTGTGAGCAGCATGTGAGGGAGCATTATCTTGCATAAAAACAATGGCCCTTCTGAAGGCAACTCTTTGCCTTTTCATCCACGGTTCAAGATGCTCCTTCATAAACGCTATGTATGCATCAGCAGTCATTTTGACGCCATCTGGTACTCTCCATGGGCCCACTAATGTTTTTTCAATAATACCACCCCAGATCATTATGCCTCCACCGCCTTGTTGGCGTCTCAAACGCTGATGGCGATTCTGTCCGTTCATTACCCAGACTTTGCACCATCTATCTGGTCTATCAAGTGTTGCTCGAGTTTTGTCTGTGAACAAAACTTTAGAGAAGTCAATCTTCATATTGTCCTCGGCCCATTTCAATCGATTTTGAATGTGATTTTTCGTCAACGGAGGCTTCGATACAGGTTGGACTGTTGTTGCTATTTCCCTCAGATACCGACACCGAGTACTTTTAGACACAGTAGGATCCCCAATGCGACTGAAAAGCTCTTGACTGGTAAGTCCAGGTTTCTTCGTGGCCTCTCGTTTAAGCCGTGACATGAGAAGACGTGAAATAACCCTTGGCTTACCTTTATCTGCCCTTTTGCGTACTTGTGTAGGGTCGGCGGTGAACTTTTTCACTGTTTGATAGCACTTCCCTATCATTTTAGAAATTTCTAGGGTAGATTTAACTTTGAGAGTTCTGAGGTGATAGTTTTCTTTTCAGCATCACTTAAACTGCTTTTACGGCCCATCTTTTCACTAAATTCTTACACTTTTCTAATAATTTAGCACGCTCAAATCACTGTGCTGATAACAAATATGGCGCCAGTTTGTTTACATTGCGCAGATCAGTACGAAAATTTCAGTGATTGCGTAGGTCAGTGTTGCCAACATTGTGTGAAAATTTTGTATGAATTGATTGAACGGTTTTTAAATATTATATAAAAGTTATCTCGATAATAATTTGGCACGCATGTATATATATATATATATATATATATATATATATATATATATATATATATTTTTCATATAATATTTATATATAAGCAATATATTGGTATATAATATTAAATTATAAGTGTTGATACATATTATATTATTCCAGTATATTCGACATAAAGTTATAAACAATCATGGTGTTGTTATTTTTTTTTTCAAATATTGGATTTATTGATGTTTATCATTTTTGCTGACATTTAAATGTTGCGTTCATCTGAAAAATATCCTTTATAAAAGTTATATTAAATTCGCCTATATATATAATATTCTTTAATAAACTAAAATTATTTGGTTCTCGAGAAGATTGAAACCAAACCTATATTTAAATATAATGAATACTAAAATGTTTTAAAATGTTTTTTTTTTTAATAAGTTTAAATATAAATTTGTTTTATAATAGTTCTTAATATTATTCAAAAATATCATCATAATATAATATAGGAATCAGTTTCATATATATTCTTTCTTCTTTTTAAAAAAATATTTTTTTAATTAGGGCTTCTTTTTATTTTTTGTGGGAGATAGCTCAGATAAAAATGAACTTCTCCTACGCTTTGAAAAAAAACTCAATTATTTAATTTTTATAAAGTTCTCGTTAATTCTCATCCTGAAATGAAGATTCTATAAACCATATATATATTTATTTTTCCCCGCCAAAGACATAGCAGAAAGAGTCTTCGATCGCAATATATGATTGGAAAATATAGACCAGCATCCGGATATATATATATATTTTATTAAAATTTTTTAAAATGATCTCCAAAATTTTCATCCAACAAACAATATTCTGCGTTCCCCTTCGGTTTTTATTAATGTAAATTAAAAGACCAAACCTTCAATTTAAAAAAGTTAAACAGAAAAAAATAAAATTTATAAAAAAAATTTATTTTTTTTTTATAAAATTATGTCTATAATATCCCACGCTGAAACTATTTTTATATATAGGTATTTTGAGAGAGCATATTTTTTAATTATTATTATTATTATTATTATTATTATTATTATTCAGCAGACTTGAAAAAAAATGACTTTCAATTTATTTTTTTCATCTATTTTTAATTTAGATGAAAATTTATTTCCTCGACCTCATTTAAAAATATGAATCTTAAAAGGTCCCAAAAGACACTCACAAGGCATAAGAAATGAAAAAAAAAATACTTCGAGAAATTAAAAAAATAATTTAAATTATTTATATTATTTTATCTAAATTTCGCCTGCTCAGCACGTATTCGTTATCTAGGGGACAAATCTGTTAATTCAAAGGCAAGAATTCCCTTAATCAACCCTATCATAACACACACATGTTTTAAACACAAATATATATATATATATATATTTATTTTTAAATTAAATTGTTTCATTAAATAGTATAGAACAAATGTTGTTTATTTTATTTATTTTTTTTCAAAACGTCTGATAAGTTTAATAACATTATCAGACGTTATTTTTAAAAAAGTTTATTCAAATAATTAGACAACAGATTTAAATAGATATATTAAATAATGAAAATGCATGAATGAAAAGATGATATTCAAATACACAACAATATATATATATATATATATATATATTAATATATATATATATATATATAAAAAATGTTTTAATTAATCAATCAGGACATTAAATGATATGCAAATATTTATTTTTAGATTCATATTTTACTTCCAATATTTCAATGATCAAAAAAAAAAAACATTGAATTTTTAAAATAAAAATACATATAAACTAGGGTTGAATAGGGACTTATGTTTGGTTTTAAATTTTATAAATATTTCAATAGTTAAGCAATTTTTTAGATATAGTAAAAAATTTTTTAAATACATTTAAAATATTTATGATAACATTATATTTAAGTTATATTTGGTCCAATTAAAAGATCGTTTGACATCACGTGACGTTGAAATACATACATTGATGCTAAAAACAATTCAACAGTAATTTTAATTTAAATGTATAAACAGTTATTTCTGATGAAAATTATTATTGACAAATCGTTTTGAAATATCATATATATATATAAATAAATAAATTATATTTATTAAAATAAAACATTATTTTTTTCATTTTTAATTTTTATATATTTTATATATATATTATATATATATATATATAATTATATATAATAATATTTATCCTTTATGCATATTTCATTTGGTTTGAAAAACAACAAGGTACTAAAGTTGAAACTTTTTATTTTTTTTTCTTGTGTTCTGACAATCAGTCTTTTTTTTCTGGACAAAAATTGTGTAAGAACTGTCCGAATGAATGTGTTTTTCCTAAACTTTCGGATACCTTTAGCCATTATCAAGGATGGTTCAATTATCAGCTTAAAGAGTGTGTGAAGAATGTATTTCAGTGTGTTATATGTTTTTAGTTTCCAAATATTTGATTCAAAGATTGTGGCATTTGTTCATTTATTAATATTGTTAAATAAAAAATTTTTTTCTTTTTTTTTATTAGAGCTTCCATTATTTTTTTTTTTTTGCAAGTGGATACAGTTAATATATTATTATTTTCTACTAGTATGTTCCAAATAGTGTCATCACTCAAATCTGAATTTATATTTAAATGTGTTCTGATGGAATGTGTGATCATTATAGGTTTAATGTAAGAATCTGGATAAACATGTGGTTGTGTTTTAGCCGATGTAATTATTTATATTCCGGTTTGAAGGATTTTTATTCAATATTGAATGCATTTATAATCATAAATATGTTTTCTTAATAAAATAATACTTTTTTGTGTGTGTTTTAACAAATTGAGGATTGATAACAAAAATGGCCGACTTAAATTTTTATAATAGATAATAAATTTTATTTTTTTTTTTAGTATATTAAACAATAAAAAATAAATTTCTTTTATATTATGTCATAATATTGATATATAATTACTTTTATATAAGAAAAAAAAGCTGCATATGTGGTTTTTCTAAAAAGGAAATAAAATTAAATAAAATGTAGTATTTTTATAATTTTTATGAAAAAAAATATATAAAAAATATAAATTTAAATTAAAAAAAAACACATTGGGCTAATGTTGGGGGTTAATGGTTTTGTTGAATTTTTATTTTCATTATTTTTTTTTAAATTTTATTTTATTTAGAAAATTTAAAAACTTTGTGATCATTGAAATCATTAAATCAGTAGATTTTTTTTTATATTCTTCATTATATATTAAATAAAATTCATCCAATTGATCATTTGCTAAAACAAAAAAATTTGTAAATGATATTTTTGTAAAATGGCCATGAAAATTTTTTATTGTAAATTTTAAATAAATAAATATATTACTTAAATATATATTAATTTTTTAATAATTTTCTTTTACAATAAATATTTTTTTTGATGCAAAACCCGTTGATCTTTTGAACCAAATAAATGTTTGAAAAAAAAATATATATAGATATATAAAATTTTTGATCATTTTTTATTAATTTATGTAAATTCACTTTAAGATGTTTTTTTCAAAATTAAATTTCAAAAATTTTAAAATTCAATATTTATATTATTTTTATATTTATAAGAATAAAATCTGGATTTATTTTTTTTAGTAAAAAATTTTATTTTTATAATATAATTTTTGTTTTATTCATTTATTTATATTTATAAATTTTTTTATAGAATTTTTTTGGCATGTCAATTTCATCCATTATAATTTGAAAATGACCCTAAAAATAGCTCATCTTTTCTAATTAATTAAAAAAATTTTGCATTTCGTTAACAATGGAAATAAATTTCTTTTCCTGTTTCATATATTTATAATAAAGTTTTTTAAACTTTCAAATAAATATTCAATAAAAATTTAAATATTGTTTTTTATATAAGTTAATTTCTTATTTTCATATTTTATCATGGTAAAAAATTAAAATTTTTTCTTAAATTTTAAATAAATAAGTGGTAATTTCATATATTTTGAAAATATTTATGGAAAAAATTAATCCATCATGAAAAATTTTTTGCCAAATAAATTGATATAACGTCAATGAATGCATTTATAAAAAAAATGTTTTGATGTTTTGTTATATATTTTTTTCTTTAATTTGGTCATTTTGATTCTGGTCATTTTTTTTTCACTCAATAAACAGCCATCATTATCATTTTCTTTTTTAATGTTCATTTAAATAATAATTTATTTTCCAAAAGAAAAAAAAAAAGAAAAAAGAAAGCTAAAAACAATGAGAATTTTTTTTAAGGAATGGTGAATTTTTTAGAAAATTTCCAAGCGAAATTCACCGTTTTTGACTTTTTTTTTCAAACATTTCAAAATAGTTTTTTTTTTTTTTCTGGGCCTCCTATCGTTTACATTTTTCACTAGAAATTTTTTTATCAATTTTATTCTTTATTTGCTATTCAAAACGGCGCTTATATAATATTTTCTTTTTTTCAATTTAAATTCTCCTATAAAATAAATTTTTTTTTATCAATTTATCCTCTTTTATTTTTTCTTTTTTCTTTTCTTTCTATTATCAATTTATTTATTCGTCTATCAAAGGTGTTTCTTGCTTTAAGGCTAAATATTTCTGTTTATTACAGAATAAATTCAAAAAAAAATTTTATAATAGTCTGATTTTTTTTTTCAGAGTTTAATTTTTAAATTATTTAAGTCCAGGTTTCTTCAAACTGAGAATATTGATTTTATCACTAGTCTTCCCAGCCTATTATTCAAAAAAAATCATAGAACTGTTCCTCCAGCCTCCTTTTACATTTTCTTTAAATCATGCCATAAAACTCTTTAACCCTTTTTCCTTGCCTCCAGTTTAATCGTCTTATCTACAAACATCAAATTCAATAAATTGATTATGCTGGGGAACACTATTTCATGTCCTTCTTAGAGTGGTATAAATTGTTTTGTTTAGTGAAAAAATTAGATCTATCATAGGGGTATATTTAGCTTTATCCGAAAATATATCCAGCTGTTTATCTCCGAATATTCTCGGCATCCTCGGTTACACTTGAAAAAAGAAATTTGATCGAAAGAAAGCCAGAATACATGAATTAGAAAAGCCAATTGGGGTTTTTATTCTGAAGGCAATGAAAACTCCAACAACAGAACACCCATTTTTATGTTAAAGAGAAAGAAAAGACTTGTGGTTGGCTACCAAACCACAAATATTACAGTAAAGCTTTGCGTCAGGTTAATATAATAGAAATAAATTCATTTATTTGGCTAAAATACCCACCAATTTTATCCGACCAGTTACCTTCAACTGATCGGACACCTAGCTTGGTTTTCCGCTAAATCAAGGAAAAGAAATAGAAAAGAAACCAAGAAAGAAAGAAATTAAAGAAACTTCGATGGTTGTTTTTAAATTTTCTTTTTCTTCTTTCTTTTTTCTTTAATCATTTCTTTAGCCAAAGAAAGAAAATAAATTTAAAGAAAGATAAAATATCAAAGGCTATTT
>CAHIKZ030001948.1:322500-330000 GCA_903632075.3 Acanthosepion pharaonis | reverse complement strand
TATTTCCCCGGATATTTATAGAATAGATTAATCGTCAGTGCTTCTATCACCGGACCGTGAGTATTTTTTTTCATTTTGAATCCTTTTACCTCATACAAGGTAATAAAGCCACTAAGACACGAGGTGGGGGGGTACTGGATGTGAGAGAATAAGAAAAAGAAAAAGAATAAAGGGTACGAACAATACAAAAAGTGGGATGAAGAAGACAGTAGTTAACGACTGAAATTGCATTTAAATTTTTGAAAATCAAGATTAGCTGCAAAGCAAGAAGCCAAAAGAGAGTTCCACAAGCGAGAAGTGCGAGAGAAGAAACTGTTAACATAGAACTTAAGGTTACATATAGCCAAATTGGCTGTAAATTGATGAGACCTTGTTGCCAATCTAGTACCGCGCTTAAATTCAGTCTAGGTACCATAGAAGAAAGTTTATTAGAATAATTACCATGAAAGTATTTATAGAAAAAGGCAGAGAAGACCTAAATTATGACGACGAGAAATTGACTGACGATAAGATGGCAGGTCAGGACCCATAACATTGCAGATTCTTCTTTCGATTTTATTAAGGATCTATAGACGTATAGCAGGAACACCAGACCATGGTTGGCAACAAGATCCAGAGCATGGACGAATAGTAGACTAACAAATATGTAAGATAGATTCTGAAGAGATAAAATTGTCTAGCATGGCAATGTAAAAACAACTTTCCGAGCAACTGATTCAATAAAATCTTTTCCACTTCATTTCAGAGTCACTTTCCTGGAGATTAGCCTCAGCCGTGCTGATAATATTCCAAATATATATCTGACCCTCCTCTTTGGAAAAGTGGGAGCTGTAGCCAATGTCACTTTCTCCTTCTATGTTCCGTAATCCCTTGAGGACGTTGGTGATTATAGCTCTCCACAATTTCCTACCCTTTGTAGCTCATAATAAATTTTATCATTTTACCATCTCTCGCAAAACTCTGCTCTGCCATCCATTCCCTCCAGCTCGCCAGGTAGGTCATGCGTTGTTTTCCTCCTTCCCACTTGTCTTTAATCTCTCCTGTGAGTATCAGATTTTCCAAACCCCTTTTCCTCATTATGTGCCTTAGAAATTTTAGTTGTCGCTATCTAATTTTAAGTATGTTTCTTTAAAAAAAGAAAATTTCCATTTTCTTTAAAACCTCTCCGTGCTCACATGTTCGGTCCATATTATCCTCAACATCTTTCTGTAGAACCATGTTTCTGTCTCTTTAAGAGGACATTGTGAGGAGATTGTCTTGCATGCGCTTCCATATATCACGTAGCAGTCTAGTACTCTATACTTTGTTTATAACGATATTTTTCTTTTTTTTGAATACTTTGCTTAGCTTTTGGAAGGCATCTTTTGAAAAGTAATCAGGAGGACTGATACGTATTTTAAAATAAACCTTCAAAGAATATTGGGTATCAGACTCGCGCCTGACCTCAAGTGGAACTCGTACGTACGATCGCTCGCTAAGGATGCAGGTAAAATGGCCGTACATCTCTACCGTTCTAGTAAGTACCTGACTCCTATTATCCTCTACCTTTACAAGAGCCCGATCAGGTTAAAAATGGGGTACTGGTGTCATATTTGGGCGGGTGCTGCCCAGCCCTCACTTTCCAGTATTGATGGAGCCCAAAAGCGTTTCCGAGTCCTTGTGGGGACGAATTATTTTTCAGCCATCAACCTCGATGCCACAAGCGGGATGTGGCCCGCATCTCGCTGCTCTATAGCTATTTCCACAGAAAGTGCTCCGACGAACTATATTCCTTTGTCCCGCCAATTCAAACCATCACAGTAAGGGCACGTCATGTCACTTACATACTAGCAACACCCCCAATTCGCTCGGTATTCCAACGGCGAGAAATAAGTTCCATTCGAACAGCTTCTTCTACTACTGGTCTTTGGAACCGACTCCCAAGAGGATGTTTCCCCAATCACTAAAATCTTAACTTGTTCAAGTCTGGGGTTAACCGTCATTTTTCCTTCCTATCCGTATAAATTAAAAAGGCGACTGTCTACATCTAATGTTAGAAGAAGAAAAAAATTCAACGCCCCTAATGCCATCTAAGAACGAACGAACCAATTCTAACCTTCGCGGATAGGAATAACTAGGACCTTACAGATTAGCAAACCACCCAACTACCCTTCGTTTTACTCTATAACCCTCTACCTCGAGTGGCCCTCGGGTCTTGTACAAGGTCAATCTTACTGTAAAAGAGAAGAAGGAAAAAAGAAAAGATCGCTACTTCCACGAAAAGTGCTCAGATTAACTGCATTGCTTGGTTCCGCTAGCTTTAAACTTCACGGCCAAGAACGGCCATGTCACTTAAAGAACAGCCCCCCCCCATTCCCTTCGTGTTTCATTGGTGAGAAATAAGTTCCACTCGAACAGCTTCTTCTCGTGAAGCACTGACTCCCAAGGGGATGTTTCCCCGATCACTACAATCTTAACCTGATCAAGTCTTGGGTTAATCGTTATCTTTCGTTCCTATCCGTATAAATTAAAAAGTCGAATGTCTACATCAGGTGTTAAAAGAAAGAAAAAAAAGAAAGAAAAATCAACGCGTCTAATGTCATCTAAGGACGAACGTCGAAGAATTTATTATGGTAACTCATTTGGTTTGATTTCCTTGGTTCCGTTCAGGGCTAACGTTCAGGGCTAAGCTCTGCCATGCAACGCACATTGTAGCGAATCACCCACATCCCTTTCGTATTCCATCGGTGAAAAGTAAGTTCCACTCGAACAGCTTCTTCTCGTGAAGCACTGCTCTGTGGAACTGACTCCCAAGGGGATGTTTCCCCGATCACTACAATCTTAACCTGTTCAAGTCTGGGGTTAACCTTTATCTTTCCTTCCTAGCCGTATAAATTAAAAAGTCGAATGTCTACATCAGGTGTTAAACGAAGAAAAAAGAAAGAAAAATCAACGCCCCTAATGCCATCTAAGGACAAACGGCGAAGAATTTGTTATGGTTACTGATTTGGTTTATTTTGTTTTGCTACATTCCTTGGTTTCGCCAGCTCTAAACGTCGCGGCTAGGAATCGCCATGCCACTTACAGAGTATCAAACCATCCACATTCCTCCCGTGTTTCATTGGTGAGAAATAAATTCCATTCGAACAACTTCTTCCTGAAAAATATTGCACTGCGGAACACACTCCCATGAGTACTTTCCTCTGATCGCTACAATTTTAACCTGTCCGAACAAATTGCCTCCTAACGTAACCCTCTACCACGAGCGGCCCTCAGGCCTTGTACATGAAGAACTTTACTGTAAACAAAATAGACAGTTTCGATCAGACAAAGCTAGAATTCCCTAGCGTTATCTTCCACTCCTTTACGCACAATTTGCGTTCTAACGTAACCCTCTACTTCAAGTGGCTCCGGGCCTTATAAAGGGTGAACCTTATTATAAAAAAAGACTTTCTCTCGTCGTTCAAAACGTATTAAACTAAATATTACTATTCAGTTTACTGATTTTTTTAAAATGTCATTCGTTTTTCGTTATGTCACTTATTTGATTGTTAAATTTGAATGGTAATTTGCTTGCGAGATATCAAGAGCGGAAATTATTGGCTCCTTTGATGACGCCATATTCGTAATTCGAAGATCTGTCCACTTGTCTGACCTGTGATATCCAGTGTCAGCTGTGGTTGGCAATCAATCCAGACACACACAACAAAGACAAGAAACAGCTTCGATTTAAGACATTCAAAACATGTCAAATCGCTTTCTTCCTTGACAATAATTGCAGATTCTAACAGAAGAAACGATCGATTTTGGACGTTGGTTGAAATGAGAGCAAGGATTTATTGAATCAATTCAACCAATATCGAAATTCTCTGAAATAATTCTATGAGCTCATTAGTTTCTTTCTTTCTTTCTTTCTTTCTTTCTTTCTTTCTTTCTTTCTTTCTTTCTCTTTTTTCTTTTTCTTTTGCACTTTTCTTTTTTGTTCATTTAAGTCCTTGCTTTTGCTTTGTTTCTTTCTTTTCTCTTTCTTTCTTTCGCCTTTCTTTCCTTCTTTCTTTTTCTTCTTTCTTTCTTACTTTCCTGTTTTCTTTCGCTTTTCTTTCTTTTTTCTTTCTTTCTTTCTTTCTTTTTCTTCTTTCTTTCTTTTTCTCTTTTTCTTTCTTTCTTTTTTCTTTCCTTCTTCTTTCTTTCTTTCACCTTTCTTTCCTTCTTTCTTTTTCTTCTTTCTTACTTTCTTGTTCTTTCTTTCGCCTTTCTTTCCTTCTTATTTCTTCTTCTTTCTTTTTTCTTTCTTTTTCTTTTTTCTTTCTTTTTTCTCTTTTTCTTCCTTTTCTTTTTTTCTTTTTCTTTCTTTTCTTTTTTTCTTTCTTTCTTTCTTTCTTTCTTTCTTTCTTTCTTTCTTTAATTTTGCGATGTTTATTTTAGCATTCCTTTGTTTCTTTCTGTTTCTTTTCTACTTTCATTTTTCTCTCTCTTTCTTTCACTTCCTTTCTCTTTTCTTCTTGCCCATTTCTTTCTCTCTTTTATCTTTCTTTTTGTCTATATTCCTGAGATGAGGCATTGCAGTTATGCCTTGATCTTAATCCCCGTCCTTCTCTTTATCCTTTCCTCAAACACTCCTCTTTTCCCTAACTTTCCCTCTCTGTAGCTCCTTGCGTGCTAGTGGCATTCTCGCCTTCCTTTGGGTGAAATGCCTTAAAAAAACAAAACAAAAAAAAACAAACTAAAAACAACAACCCCCCCTTATTTACATTGTTCGGACTTTTGCCCTCATCTTCGTTGCCATATTCACGACGTTTCAACCATTGTACGCCGCGACCTTCTTCAGGATCTGTCTATATTTCTGAGATGAGGTATTATAATTACACTATTTACATTTTTCGGGCTGTTGCCCTCATCTTCGTAGCCATATCTACGACGTTTCGGCCGTTGTACGATCCGGCCTTCTTCAGGTCATTGGAATTTCGAAATGAACCCCTTATTTTGTCCACCGGGGTAGATTATTCTAATTCCACATGCTATCCCTCTTCCGAATGTTTCAGTATCAGTTATCTCCCTTTGACACAACCCTCCAAGTTTTCTTCACCTCAGATATAGTCAGGTATTGAACTCACAGCTCTTTGGGTTAAGTCACTGGATTAAACCAACGCTTTTATCCACTGGGCAAATCAAATTATTTAGCCAACGTTTTTATGCCACTCAACTATAAAATGTCAACGTAAGTCGATATTTAATTATCTTAGTGTATCGACCACATGCTTAGAATGACGTGACTTGGATGGACATTTGCAAAAAGCAACACTATCAAACCCATTCCATCAAAAACTATTATTACTATTATTTTTGATTCATCATAATCTTCCAATATGAATCAACACAAAGGAGTTTTTGACTTTGTTTTTTCTTGTTGGAAGTTATTATTACGCGTCAAATTACACTTTATTTGTGTTTTACGATCGCAAATGTAATTCTTAATAGCTGAAGACCATCAGTGCCCCGAATCATTAATGACCATGAGGTTATCTAGCCCTCGTCAAGCTCTTTACGTTGGACGTTGTCTCTAACTTTACGTTACACAACAACGGCTATCCCTTACCTGACTTCCCCCACATCACAGAGCACAAGCTTTGCGATATCGGCTCGAGAAGTTTCCAGACTTGAGGCTTCGAAGGCTATTGATCGGGATAAAATCCCTGTATTTGGTCTCAAGAAACTCAGCCATGAGCTAACGCCAATATTGGCAACTTTGTTTAACCACTACCTGATAAAGAAACGTTGCCCACATCAATGGAAAGTGCCTAATGTATGCCCTGTAGACCAGAATATAGTTTAACCCTCGTCCTATCGCAATATCGGCCTTAGTATCATCAACAAATGTCGTGAACCGCCTGAATTGAAACAACTGCCTTAGCGACAACTAGTATGAGTTTCGCACTTCTATGTCCACTGCTGATGTCTTGACTATTATCACGCTTACACTATCTGTTAATAGTTAACTCATAGCTGGCCAATCGTATTGGAGCATACCCGTTTACTAGGGTGGCTAGCTCATCCCTATTGCAGAAACTTGCTCAGGCATATTTCGTATTTATTCAACACCCAAAGAGCCCACCTGTGGTGTTATGGTAATTTACCCACGCACACATGGAGTCTCCCAGTTATAAATAGGAGCAGGTACTGCCTTTTGGAGGGTGAAATTTCCAGCAGTCAGCTCTGACAGTTGAGCCAAACATTTTTGTTGTAATACTCTCGTTTGTATATGTTTGTATTACTGTTTCTGTTAATATATTTGTTTGACTTAATTCCTCTCTTTGTGTCTTTATTTCTGGCCCTAACAATGCCACAACATGTGGTTTATACGGCGACTATACTGAGCAGACCTTAGTTACAGTTTCTGAGGGAGAAGCGTGTTATCAATATGAACAAGCACGCTCAAACCCTCAGTCACGATGACTTGTGACTTCGTGCTAACACCCAGTTTTTCTAGTAAATTGTACGGTCAAAATTTGTATTGGTTTTAGGCACTTTTCCTTTTGTCACACGCTGGGATCGACTCCTCCAGATCGATAACATCAAGGTCACTTTCCTGACAAATCGACCGTGTTGTGATTTGAACTCGGGTTTTGTGGTCAGAAAGCGGGCAAGTAGCGCTTCTAGCAAAATTAAAGAAAGAAAGAAAGGAAGGAAGGAAGAAAAAGAGAAAAAAGAAAGAAAAAAGAAAAAAGAAAGAAAAAAGAAAGAAAAAAGAAAGAAGAAAGAAGAAGGAAAGAAAGGTGAAAGAAAGAACAAGAAAGTAAGAAAGAAGAAAAAGAAAGAAGGAAAGAAAGGTGAAAGAAAGAAAGAAGAAAGAAAGAAAAAAAAAGAAGAAAAAGAGAAAAAGATAGAAAGAAAGAAAGAAAGAAAGAAAGAAAGAAAGAAAGAAAGAAAAAAAAGAAAGAAGCATATCTCGATAATGCGTTTCACAAAGCGTTGCATCGGGGACGATCAATTCTGAATTCGGTATCTATGCTGATGACACATTAAAAAGTAAGTCTGGTCAATTCAATAAAGTCCAATTAATAACTGAGCTAAAAAAGGAAATACAATATGTTGTTAACTGGCACAAGGAATGGCTTGTTTAACGTCTCCAAAACAAAACTGTTCACTTTTAATCGGCTTTGAGAACATTTTTTTGCCTCCATCAGCAGGATCTTAATTTCCAGGTGAGTGGTCCATTGCGCATCCTCGGGCTAAAGTTTTCTGCTAATATGAGGAGGAACGATTATATTGAATCAGTTGCTAGATGTACTGATAGGAAAGTTGGTTTACTGTGTCGTTGTAAACAACTTTTCTTGTCAGAATCTATTTTAGCCATTTATAAATCTACCATTCTTCCATGCATTGAATGTCGCTGTCACATCTGGTCTGGTGATTCTGCGTTGTATTTAGAGATGCTAGGTGGAATACAAAGAGAAATCTACAATGTTAGTGGACCTGACCTGGCATATCGGCTCCAGGCACTTTCCGACTGCCATAGCGTAG
>CAHIKZ030001948.1:275000-320000 GCA_903632075.3 Acanthosepion pharaonis | reverse complement strand
TGTTACAAAACAAATAGTGAATCTAATCTACAAGAGGCAAGATTCACAATGCAAAGTGGACAGAACACTGTGATAATAGAAAAAAGACGGAAATCAAGAGAAATATAGACTCTGAAGATGAACAATCGTTGGAGGAACGTTTCTATGAAAAAAATAAAAATAAAAGATCATCATCTCCCATATCTAGACAATCGCTTAGGGAAAGGAAGGAAGATTGTGAGGCGACAAAAGTTCCTGGAAGAAGTACCAGGGAAAATAAGGGGTTGAAATTTCTTCGGTACCGGGAAATGACTCATTTACATACGAAATCACAAAGACTATAAATAGTTACAGCTATTACCCATGAGGCAGTTGAGTGCATACTACTTCTTGTGAATCACTAACACTGCACTACAGGGTTACTGAATGAGATTGATGTATGAAAATAGGAGGAGGAAAGAAGTAGAGATTATGAGGATATATAAGGAAAATAATGGTAGACCCTTGACTTGAGAGTCTGTTCATTTTTTAAACTAATTATTTACCCAATGCAAGGCTCAAGAGCCACTCAAAGTAGAGGATTTGATCTATGTTACCAAAGAAAAGCTATTGTATAAAAAGAATAGTGAATCGAATGTACAAGAAGCAAGATTCATAATGCAAAGGGAAAAGAACGCTATAATAATAGAAAAAGATAGAAATGGGATATTAGCGAATGTAGACCAAGTTGAGATTGCAACACGATAGCAATGGAGAAATGTATCGTGAGCCTGAAAGTAATGAAGGTGAAAGTGTCATGTCAGGGCAAGACAAAGATGACAGTGAAATCGAGAGCAATATAAACTCTGAAGAGGAACAATAGTTGGAAGAACACTCTTGCGACAAAACGAAAAAGATAACAATCTCCTATATCTAGACAATCTCTTAGGGAGAGGGAGGAAGATAGTGGGGAGTCAAAAGCTACCAGGGGATAAATAAGGGGATAAAAACTCTTTGGTACAGGGAGATGAGGTGACTCATTTACATATGAAGTCACAAAGACCATAAATAGCTACGGCTATTTCCCATGAGGCAGTTGAGTACATACTACTTCTTGTGAGTCACTAACACTACACTACAGGATTATTGAATGAGATTAATGTATGAATATAGGAGGAGGTAAGAAGTACAGATTGTAAGGATATGTAAGAAAAGTAATGGTTGACCCTTGGCTTGAGAGTCTGTTCTTTTTTAACTAAATATTCACCCAATGCAAGACTCAAGAGCCACGCAAAGTAGAGGGTTTGTTCTATGCTGCTAAAGAAAAGCTATTGTATAAAAAGAATAGTGAATCGAATCTACAAGAGGCAAGATTCATAATGCAAAGTGGAAAGAACACTGTGATAATAGAAAAAGATAGAAATGGGATATTAGCGAATATAGACCAAATTGAGATTGCAACATGCTAGGGATGAAGAAATGTATAGCGAGCCTGAAAATAAAGAAGGCGTAAGTGTCATGCCAGGGCAAGACAAACTCGACAGTGAAATCGAGAGTAATATAGACCCTGAAGATGAACAAGGACAACGTTGGAGGAGCATTCCTATCAAAAAGAAGTAGGTCGAGATCTACCATATCTAGATAATTTCTAAGGGAGAAAGCGGAAGATAGTGAGGAGACAAAGCTCCCAGGAAAAATTAGGGGATAAAAGGTCTTCAGTACAGGGAGATAAGGTGACTCATTTACATACGAAGTCACAAAGACCATAAATAGCTACAGCTATTACCCATGAGGCACTTGAGTGCATACTACTTCCCGCATGTAAGTAAAACTTCAAAACAGTTCACTGAACTATTTTTCAGCGTTCATTAGAACTTCTTTGTTTTTTGTCATATAAAAAGGAAAGGACACCGAGGTTTAAGCATGACACTATGGACTTATGAATATATATTTTCAGCCAGATGTATAAATAGCGGTGTCAGGCTACTGACTGTAGTGATTATTGAGTGACTGTTGAGTGGAACTATCCAGTCGAATTAGTGTGAATTATTTTGTGCCGATGATTTGGCTTTTGATTTAGGATTTACCGGACGTTAAGCCGAGCTGCCCTACTAACAAGGTATTCACTGAAGTGTTTAATTATCTTTGGTTGACTTTTACTTCTTTGTTCTTGTTAGGTATTTATTTGCGGTTGTAATTAAATACTGTTTTATTTTAACATTGAAGACTTGAGTTATACTTAATGTTTGTACCTTGGTTATATTTACAAATGCCATGTTTGAGACCGTCCTTACGTCATTGATATCTGCATCCTACTGAAGATGTCATTTTTTCCCTAATTCGAAGTTACATTCTGGCTTCTGGCAATGGAGGTATAGTCCTTTCTTCACGCTTTCCTTCACTACCTTCTCTAGCAGCCCTTGTAGTTTCCTTTCGAGTTCGAGTACCAGACGCCTTCGTTATATCCACTGACACACAATTCTCCTCGGAAAAGGTATAAATCCATCTCTTCTCACCCTACTCTTCAATAACGGGACAGAGTGGGTCCTATAGCCTTAAACAAACCAGTCTACCATAGAAAAAAACGGCAACCTACTTCCATTTTTTAAAATCTTATGCCTAGTCAGTCATGTATATTTTTCAGTGAGACTATGTCGCTACCGAATGTGACACAAGGTCAGTTTAAAATGAGCAGTACAGTGGAAAGTATTGCACAAGCCTCCTCAGCACTTCCCCTTTTGTGGGAGACACCTCAGGCGCCGGCTTATGATTCCAACACCCTCTCGAAGAAGAGATACTGCCTGGAAGGATGCCATCTCCAGATATGACATGCCTTAGACCAACTACCTCGTGCTAGACCACCTGATCAAACTAAGCTCTTATTAACACCTATCTTCCCGATTCTCGAAATATACATACCTGCTTTGTAAAACAGAGATAAATTTTCATGGCCGAGTTGGTCTAAAACACGTCAGCTCTAATGACGATTTTCCCCAGGGGACGCAGGTTCAAACCAACAAGATTTCTCGGAATATTCAGGCCAGTAAATGTAAATAAATAAATATACTGTTTAATAAATAAATTAAAAAAAAGAAAACGGACCATCTACTCAAATATGAGTATCCATTTTAAATAATGAATAATTAAAAAATTTCCGGATTTAATTCATTTCCCAACATATATATATATATATATATATATATATATATATATATATATATATATGAACATAAGAGCCTCAGGTAAAAAAGCTACCTAGGTTTCACCTATACGGATCGTCAGGGTTGGAGTTTTTTTTCTTTGGACTCTGAAAAATTCTGGACGATTATTTTCGCCTCGATTTATATGTTCTTAGTTCTTTCTTTTTTATCCCTTATTTTCTTTGGGCATTGGTTTGTTCATTTACAAGACAAAATACCTAAGGTTTTTTACAAACAAGTATCACTATTATATATATATATATATATATATTTATATAGATTGATATATATATATATATATATATATATATATATATATATATATATATAGATTGATATATATATATATAGTATATATATATATATATATATATATATATATATATATATATATATATATATATATATTTGATATATATATATATATATATATATATATATATATATATATATAAATTTAAGAAGATAGAATCCAGGTAGAACTCAATGTCCAGGACAGAGTAAGAATATAATATAAAAGGCTCAAACACTAATATTCCATGTTTATAATTTATTACATTGGAATCGTAATCACGATCCAATTCATCAGACCTACAAATTCATTTTTTTTAATTTGTAGGTCTGATGAATTGGATCGTGATTATGATTCCAATGTAATTATACGTATTATAAAACCCAGGTTGTGCGTGTGCGTTTGTTTGTGTCTGTACGTTTGTATATTGGATAGGATTTCCTACATTTTTCAACCGATTGCAACAAAACTTCACAGGACTATGTAAAATTATCTTGCGGTGGTTCTGACAGCGCCCAAAACTGGAAAAACACAATTGTTTTTGCACGAAATCAATTTGAAAACATGATGAAAAGACATCGGGGGGAATGAAAGGGGAACAACTCATATCGAGTTATACTTATTACAAAACCCAGGTTGTTTGTGTGTGTGTGCGTGTGTTCGTTTATATATGGGATCGGATTTCCTACATTTTTCAACCGATTTCAACAAAACTTCACTTTTTTTTTAAGAAAGGTGTTTCTTATAGTCTTGCACACTTTTTTTATTATTTTTACATTCAGAATGCTTTAAAAATTCCATTTACAAGACAATTGTTTATAATAAAATTCTATTCAATCGGTTGACTCATAACGATTGAAAACAATGTTTTTGTTTGAGTTTGGGTTTGACCAATTCGTAAAAAAAACAAAAAAAAAAACTAATTAAGATATGCGTGTCCGTCAACCTTAAACAATAATCTTTGTCAATTTTATTTTTTCATTCTTTATGATGGTCGATACTTGATCTATCTCTTAACTGTTAATCCCCATTAACGCCGGGCTCTACTCTAGTAAATTAAAATTGGTTTCTATTAGTATTTGAGCTTTATATATATATATATATATATATATATATATATATATATATATATCCATATCACAAAAGTGAGTACACCCCTCACATTTCGCAAATATTTAAGTATATCTCTTCATGGGACAACACTGATAAAATGACACTTTGACACAATGAAAAGTAGCCTGTCTGCAGCATATATAACAGAGTTAATTTATTTTTCCCTCAAAATAATTCAAAATATAGCCATTAAGAGCTAAATCCCTGGCAACAAAAGTGAGTATACCCCTTAGGAAAAGTTGTCAATATTAACATACAACATGTCAACTGTCAGTATTTTGTGTGGCCATCATCATTATCCAAAACTGCCTTTACTTTCCTGGGAATGGAGTTTACCAGAGCTTCACAGGTAGTCACTGGAATGCTCTTCCACTCCTCAATGACGACGTCGCGGAGCTGGCGGACATTTGAGACTCTGCGCACCTCCACCTTCTGCTTGAGGATGGCCCAAAGATGTTCTATTGGTTCAAGTCTGGAGACATGCTTGGCCAGTCCATCACCTTTACCTTCAGCCTCTTCAGTAAAGTAGTAGTTGTCTTGGATGTGTGTTTGGGGTCATTGTTATGCTGGAACACTGCTCTGCGACCCAGTTTCTGGAGGGAGAGGATCATGCTCTGCTGCAGTATTTCACAGTACATGTTGGAGTTCATGTTTCCCTCAATGAAATGTAACTCTCCAATACCTGCAGCACTCATGCAGCCCCAGACCATGACATTCCCACCATCATGCTTGACTGTAGGTATGACACACTTTTGTACTCCTCACCTGGTCGCCGCCACACATGCTTAAGGCCATCAGAACCAAACAAATTAAATTTCGTCTCATCAGACCATAGGACATGGTTCCAGTAATCTATGGGCTTTGTTGACATGTCTTCAGCAAACTGTTTGCGGGCTTTCTTGTGTATTGCCTTCAGAAGAGGCTTCCTCCTGGGGTGACAGCCATGCACACCAATTTGATGTAGTGTGCGGCGTATGGTCTGAATACTAACAGGCTGAATCCCAATCTCTTTAATCTCTGCAGCAATGCTAACAGCACTCCTACGCCGATCTTTCAAAGAAAGCATTTGGATGTGACGCTCAGCACGTGCGCTCAGCTTCTTTGGACGACCTACCCGAGGCCTGTTCTGAGTGGACCCTGCTCTTTTAAAATGCTGGATGATCTTAGCCACTGTGCTGCAGCTCAGTTTCAGGGTGTTGGCAATCTTCTTGTAGCCTTGGCCATCTTTATGTAGTGCAACAATACGTTTTTAAAGATCCTCAGAGAGTTCTTTTGCCATGTGGTGCCATGTTGGAACTTTCAGTGACCGGTAAGAGAGAGTGTTAGAGCTGCACTACAAATTTGAATACACCTGCTCCCCATGAACACATGGGCATAGTTAAGTTAATGAGTCACATGACATTTTGGAGGGAAAATGAAAAGCAGTACTCAATTTAGACATTTAGGGATGTAGTTTCTTAGGGGTGCACTCACTTTTTTATAAAATTTCTTAAGGGTGTACTCACTTTTTTTTGCCAGGGATTTAGCTTTTAATGACTATTTTGAGTTATTTTGAGGGAAAAAGAAATTAACTCTGTTATATATGCTGCAGACAGACTACTTTTCATTGTGTCAAAAGGTAATTTTTTCAGTGCTGTCCCATGAAGAGATATACTTAAATATTTGAAGAAATGTGAGGGGTGTACTCACTTTTGTTATACACTGTATATATATATATATATATATATATATATATATATATATTAACCACAAGCAAGGCAGTAATGCCACTCTGAAGCAGGAAGGGCTACTGGCTGGTGAAAGACAATGAGAAGGCTTTAATAGGAAGCAGAAACCCAACTCTAAACAGGAAACAAGGGATTGACCTGTACTCCTGTTCAAAAGACCAGGGAAGTGTGTGAATTAAATGATAGGCAAACCTAGCAACTTCACGCCCTGTCGGCTGGGGCTTCAGATTACACCGACTGCACCGCTAAAGAGGGGAAAGAAAACACTATAAATGTGTAGAATAGGTTTTAATACCAGCAATCAATTTTTTTGAGGCAAAAATATTAACAGTAATACATTATTGCCAGTAATACATTATTAAAGAAATAAATATAACCAGAAATACTTTTTTGAGGAAAAATATTATCAGCAATATATTTTTTTTTTTTCTTTTCAAGAAAAGGAAAATTAGTAGCAATAAATTTTTTTAAAAATATTGCCAGCAATAAAAAATCTTGTCGGCATTAAATAACACATTGAGGTTGATATAACGTAAAACAAAACAAACCAAACCTATCTACTCCAATTGAGGAAAAATGACATTTAAGAGATCATGTGGCAACATTAGAAGTATAGATTTAGAGTAGACTTTAGAAGGGACCGGAAACCCAATCCCAAGCAGAAAACAAAGGATAAACCTCTACTCCTGTTCAAAGGAGCAATGAGGAGAGTGAACTAAACGATAGTTGAACCTATCTACTCCAACTGAGGAAAAATGATATTTAAGCGATTAGGTGCCAACATTAGAAGTATAGGGTTAAAGCAGACTTTAGAAGGAACCGGAAACCCAATCCCAAACAGGAAACAAAGGATTTCTCTTTCTCTTATCGACAGAGGAATGAACACATGAACTTAAATTATTGGCAGAGGTACGCGTTTCTCAGCCAATATTATCGTCAGAAGAGTGAACATCTGAGCCAATATTATCAGCAGAATAGTGAACTTCTGAGCCTGTATTATAGTCAGAAGATTGAACCTCTGAGCCAATATTATCGTCAGAGGAGTGAATCTCTGAGTCAATATTATCAGAAGAATAGTGAACTTCTAAGCCACTATTATCCTCAAAAGGAATGAACATTTGATCCAGTATTATTGTCAGAGGAGGGAACTTCTGAGCCAGTATTATCGGCAATCACTAGAATCCTGTCCTCTTCAAGTCTAGGGATAACCGTCATCTTTCCTGCAAAGCCCCATGGACGTCACTTCTTGTTTTTCTTATGCTCATACAATGTTACATAGTAAAGTTCTACCTTGAGTGGCTCTTGGGAATTGTCTTGAGGGAACATCAGTATGAAATAACGTCATGCTAGACACACTCGAAATTAGGCGAAAATATCTTTTGTGGTGATAAATAGATAAACAGAAAATGGTTTCTCGGCAAACTAGCAGCATGAAAGGAGAGAGAGGAAAAAATTAGTCGCCGAACTTTATCAAGTCATTAAGCGCCGATTTGTAAGGTTTCCTTAATCTAGAATTTAGAAATCCAATGTAAAACCTGTTTTTACGGATTAAATAACTTTTGGATTAGTTTTCTTCTTTTGCTTGTAGACATTTTTTTTCATGACATTATTATCACCAAAAAGTTTTTTTAAAGTCCGTTGTAAATACACCCTTGTGCAAATTAATTGAAACAACCATTTTAGTCTCCGTTCTTTCACCATACGGTCAGTTTTAGACCCACTGGAATGACAGGGTGTAATCGATTTCTATTTTTTCCTCAGCTTAGGTCATTTGCAGTAGTGTGCAGTAATATGAATATATTTTCGGGGTGTATGATAAAATTTGTTTGGTCTTGAAAAATATTGCGTTATTCGTGATTGCATCAGATTTTCATCACGCCTAGACACTATTGTCTGGACTGTCGATTAGTTGTCCTACGGGACAATAGTGTCTGGGCGTGATAAAAATCTGATGCAATCACAGATGACGCAAGATTTTTCAAGGCCAAATAGATTTTATCATACAATAAATAAGCAAATTAAGAAACAGAAAATAATTGGTTAGAAACGAAGAAAAAAGCGTACTGAAATGTTATGTAACGTCGGTCCTCGTAAATGGCAGTGAATGTCACAAATGAAGAAGAACCTGAAGTAACAAAAATCTGGTTCTACAGAAAGATGCCAAGAATACCATGGATGGAACTCGTGACACTTATACCTAACATCAATTGAAATTTCTTGTGAGGAAAGCGAGCTTGGAAATTTTGATACTTGCAGGACATATTGAAGGCAAGAGGAACAGAGGAAAACGGCGCATCACCTACTTAGCGTGATTGAGTAAACGGATGGCGGAATATGGTTTAAGAGATAACAAAGAGGTCAAAATTTATTAAGAGCTACAAAGGAAATGTGGAGAGCCATAATCGCCAACATCCTGAAAGGGCACAGAATGAACATTTGGGCACCTCGGGGCGGTGTAATGGTTAGCAAGCTTGTCTCGCTAGAATAATTACGACTGATTAGTGAGTTCGATCCTCACTGAGTATCCCTTGTTTTTTCGGCCTTGTGCCACATCTAAGCTACGCTCAGAAAAATAACTATATGTAAGTAAAGTTGGAAAGAAATTCTCCGGAAATGGTAAATGTAAAAGACGATTTAGAAAACTTATTTTTTGACCAGTGTGGCACCATTTAACGAGGCAGAAAGAGAAAAGAAAGAAAAGAAGGAAAGGAGAGGCGAGGCTAAGGACCGAATCGTGGATGATATGCAGAACACACACACGGCTAAGAGACAATGGATAAAGGATATTTTGATAAGTAACAAATGGCGAAAGAGTGTCATTACAATGACAGGGAAATTCTGAGTAAAAAAAAAAAAAGAAAAAAGGAAACAGATATGTTTTGGCCACGGCTGTGTTATCTAGGGATACGAAAACAAACTGCTGGCCGACTGGCCAAACAAAAATTCAAATGAAAATGTTATTTCGATAAGTGACGAAAACCAGGTGAGCAAAAGGGCTTTGGGCAGATATGAAAAATTAAAAGCCACACAAGACGTGTCCACTGACCGATTTCTTTCGACGGAACATCTTTGGCCTGCGATAATAAAAATTATGTTATCAGAAATATGTACCGAAGGAAAATGAATGGGAATTTAGAAATGTGTTTTTAATTATCGACGTTTGGCCGTGTTAAAAAAAGACCACCCATTCGGATAATTAGGCGATAAAATGCCTGACGAAAAAACCACGTGTAGAACAAGAGTTATGACCGCCATTGTTCATATTGTCCCGTTTTTCGGCTAGAGATAACTGCGATTAAGAGGAAGAAAAGGAAAAGAGAAGATAATTCTTTTTTTCAGTTAAGCAAGATATTTTTTCCTGAAACAAAGCCGCGGATTTTCCAGCCCGACTAAGACATCATTGGTCGAAAATAAAGTTTCACGACTTTCGCACGAAGACACACCGAAAAACGCCCATCCAAAGTATAACAATGAGAAGCTGCTAAAACTCGCCTAAGTGGGAAAGGCAGTTCACAATCCATAGAACGGGTCGGGAGATAGATGCAGTCCTATGTATCGAATAACTAGACATAAAGTTTGTTACCTTTTTCTTTGATACTTTGAACTTTTGAGTTTTCATTTTATCTTCTTTTATGCATATTTGTGTGGTATCACCCCCGTTGAACTCGATTTGCATTTCGGCCCCAACCACTGATTGATCTCGTCTGCCTAAGATCAATTCACAACGTGGGTAGGCAGACTGGAGATCAATGCAGTTACCTTGGTAACCAGGCGTTGGAAGCGAGTTGGGAACGACGAGGCTGATATCAAATCTAACCAGATTCCCACCCGAATCACCAAAAGGTTAGAACGTCACATTTGGGTGCCGCGACCGATACCAAGCCAGTTGGTCGTCACAGGACGAGACAACACGACTGACACGACAGGCGGACGTCACGTTTGGAGCAGCGACACCCGAACGGAGCAGCGAGGAGCGAACGTCACAATTGGTGCTGTTTAGGGACGTCACAGTTGGTGCCGTGGTAGACCAGGATAGAACGTCACAGTTGGCGCTGCGACCAGGCGACGACGTCACACCAGTTTCGACGATGATCAGGCGTCATCACAAAAACAAAATCTACATCAGATCTTTTGTCGTTTAGATCTGTCGTTTTAGATTGTTTGCTTTGCTTTACAGCATATCAACATCTCTATGGGTTATTTAATGCCGATAAGATTTTTATTACTGGTCATTTTTTTCTTCAAAAAATGTATTGCTGGTAATATTTTTTTTTTCAAAAATGTACAGCTTGGTAATAATTTTTCCAAAAAAGTATTTCTGGTATTAAAACCTATTTTTTACACTATCATAATGCCTTGACCCCTTTTTGTGGGGTTAACTATTTGCCCATAGCTGGGACCCTGGCAGGTGCTACTTTCCCGGGTCAGGGTGAATCTGGGAATACCAGCAATTAAGAGGATGTTCCACGCTCCTCAAAACCTCCTGATCAAAGGCCTTGCTGTTGGATGTAGTTTATCGTCTTACCCAGAACGGAGATTACTTGGTTCATTTTGTTTGGCGGCATATCAACATCTCTATGGGTTATTTAATGCCAAAATCTAAATATTTCGTACATAATTTTATACTTTCAGTTACGTTCTATTTTATTTTTTTAGATATTTAGTTTGTAGATTATAAAATGTATTTTTACTATAAAAATGTACCAGTATACTTGGGTAACGCGAGATCTCACGTATCGTGCGACCCCCAAATTTTCACTTATAAAAAATGATTTTATCATGTATCTCGTGTATCATGCGAGTTCTTTTTTTGAGAGAGCAAATTAAAATAGACTAAACTCCTTTCCTCTATCTCTTTATCCCATCTTCTAGTTAAGTAAGTTAAAAACTAAAAGGGAATGATAAAAGTATTGTAAGTAACACCTTGGAAAGAATAAACTGGGTTTACTCAGTGTGAAAGACTATTAGAAAAAGAAAGACATTATTAAGTCGTGGTGGGGACAATAAAAGAACAAGAATGAAGAAAACAGACGATAATGACTGACGTTGTATTCAAATTTTCCTGCATTCTAAAGTTGACAGGATAGCAAGGTTCGTAAGCGTTCCACAAGCGATAACTGCAAGAAAAGAAGGTACCATATATTCTCGTGTAACGCGAGATCTCGCGTATCGTGGGACCTCCAAATTTTCACTTATAAAAGATGATCTCATCATGTATCTCGTGTATAATACAAGTTCCTTTTTTGAGAGACCAAATTACAATAGACTAACCTCTTTTTCTCTATACCTTTGACCAATCTTCTAGTTAAATAAGTTTAAAAAGTAAAAGAGAATGATAAAAGTATCTTTAGCAACGCTATACTCGTTGCTTAAACGTGTACAACCATAAACAGCCAAAGCAGCTAAACAATTTTATAAACGCAGAATATTCGCTAAGTTGGTATTTTGTAATTAGCCAGTCCGGCAGTTAAGTGCCACACCCTTGGACGATCATGTTTGCCATTTCTTTCTCTAGTAAGGCTAAAGAATCTAGTCTGTCCTGCTATTCAACCCAGAGCTAGGACAAGAGATGGATTCATGCCTTTCCCAAGGGTATTTGTGCAAACGTGAATATAACGACCTCGACTGGGATTCGAACTCAGCTCTCCGAATTCTCGTTCAGAGCCAATATCGATTACACCACAAAGCACATCGAATTTTATAATACAATGCTAATATGTGAATATTACAAGCATTATTATTGGATACAGTTAAATCAGGTTTATTTTAAATACAGCTCTACCTTTTGACTACAGGAAATAGATCTATAGTTTGGTCAACGGCGTAAGTCTAGCAGTACATATGCTAATTTTAAATCTCATGTATGATGTGACCCTCTTAAAATTAGCTTCAAAATTAGGTTTTCAAAAGTCGCATGATACGCAAGTATATACGGTAGTGTTATATTTTTGTTTAGTATTTCATTGATTGTTATTTTGCTATAAAAATCATTTTATTATAAAAAAAAATTGGTTTTTGTTTGGGATCCTAACAGGTGCTACCATCCCGGGTCAGAGTGGACCTGGAAACAACGGCAGTTAAGAGGTGGTTCCACGATCCTCTAAGCCTCCTGTCTCTCGATTAGAGGCCTTGCTGTCGGATGTAGTTTATCGTTATACCCAGAACGAGTGAAAAGATGCTCGGTTTGTGTAATGGAAAGCAACTTAGAGTGAGAAATCAAAGTGTCGAATTTGTTACATTTACTTACATGCAAATACACTTGGGAAGGCTATGAATGAGTTGGGGTCAAATATGGATCAGATTCCGACAGAATTATAGGAAAACATTTACCAATTTATAGGAAACACTTACCAATTCATAGGAAAACATTTACCAATTTATAGGAAACATATACCAATTTATAGTAAACATTTATCATTTTGGGAAGGCTATGAATAAGTTGGGGTCAAATATGGATTAGAATCCGGTAGAATTATAGCTAAACGTTTACCAATTTATAGGAAACATTTGCCAATTTATAGGAAAACATTTACCAATTTATAGGAAACATTTACCAATTTGGGAAGGCTATGAATAAGTTGGAGTCAAATATGGATTAGAATTCGACAGAATTATAGGAAACATTTACCAATTTATAGGAAACATTTACCAATTTATAGCAAACATTTACGAATTTATAGGAAAACATTTACCAATTTATAGGAAACATTTACCAATTTATAGGAAATATTTACCGATTTAACATGCTTCACTTTTATTAACCCTTTGCCTGACCACGTCATTTTCATATGTACTATCCAACCATTCATGCTTGTTTTCAGATTTAAAACTACTGCAAAACAACTCAGTTTATTTGTCAAATAGAATCTGCTAATATATAGTGTTTCACATAATAAAAACCTGTGCATTACATGTGTTGCACAGAACATACTAATCATAAGTTTTTTTACACTACACTTTGTGCATCACATGGGATACAAAGGTTATAATCATTTCAATAAAGTAGAAAAATAGATGTCTTTCATTTAAGACATTACATTATCAGTGAAGCATCCTGTGGTCATATATGTTGCCCAAAATATTAGATTAGGCCTTTCTTCAGATATCCTGCTTAATAGTAGACTTAAACTTTTCTTAAGCAGCATTAGTTTTATCCTTCTTTTAAAAATCATAAATCAGGCTGCACCACATATAATACAACGACAGACAAAAGGTAAAGGTAAAGAGAAACTGTGACGTTGGACACTATAGATTTCTTTAACCCTTTGCCTGTCCAGATCATTTTCATGTGTACTATCCAAACATTCATGCTTGTTTTCAGATTTATAACTATTGCAAAACAACTCAGTTCATTTGTCAAATAGAATGTGCTGATATATTGAGTTTCACGTAATAAAAACACATGTGACCCACAGGTTATAATCATTTCAATAAAGTAGAAAAATAGATGCCTTTCATTTGAGACCTTACATTATCATTCAAGTGTCCTGTGGTCATATATGATGCATAAAATATTGGATTAGGCCTTTCCTTAGACCTCATGCTCAACAGTAGACTCTTTTCTTAAACGTCCTTAGTTTTATCACTCTTTTGAAATCATGTCTCGTGTGAACCACATATGATATCGTTGTAGGATACATACGGAAGATAATGGGCATGTCCCCCTTCACATGAATACAGTAGTAAATACTGTATGTTGGTCTGCAGTTGGAGATTCATTGTGGAATTCACTTGACTCATTTCTAGCAGTTGACTACTTCTTCTACGCGCCGCTGGCGAATCTTATATGTGTTGTTCTTTTTCTAAGTATTATCATTCATTCCCAATCTTCATGTGATTATTCTAATCAGTAACATTCCCTAAGTTAGAACGGATAAACGGACGTGGAAATAAACATGTCCTGTGTATCACATATAATGAGGAGGACAGGCAAAGCGTTAAAAGTTCGTCAGAGAATGAGATAATAGAGAAAAAGGCTTTGTACTTTCATAGTTTTGTTTTTGTTTAGTTCGGGGGGGGGGACATTATTTGCCCATAGTTGTGATCCTATCAGGTACTGCTACCCAGGGTTAGAGTGAACCTAATTTCTTGGCTCATTTGACACATTCTTCAGTGTGCAGAACAGCTAGAAAAAAAGCAGACCCTTTTTCTCTTTTGTACTTTCATGTTCATTTATCCTTACAAACCACACGCACAAGCACACACACACACACACATACACACACATATATATATATATATATATATATATATATATATATATATATATATATATATATATATATATATATATATAGTGTATCTGTATTTATTATCACTGGTAGAAATTTCATACCACCGGGGATTTACGTAGTATTCAAACTACCAGCTTTGAATTGTGTCAGTTCAAATCTTATATGTTAACTTTTCTGTCACAAATGCAAAAAAGGAAATTATGATTTTAGAAACTGGAACTGAATTCCGTCTTCGGTTCAATAACCATAAAAAAACAAACATCAGAAACAACAAAATCCCTTTCGCTTCACACTTTAACCAACTATTTCTTAGCGTCGATGACATCGGATACAGTCAGCGACGAAATTATTCGTACATCCATCAATTTTTATTATTTTTATGCATTTTGCAGAATCTAATGCCCGTAAGATGCCCAGTTATTTATATGTTCCACCCCTCCTCAAAACTTCCAATCCCCCGATTCGGGGCCTCGCTGCTGGATGAAGTTTATCGTCATACTCAGAAAGATCGTTTTTAATTGAATTAATCCATTCCACCCAGTCTCGCCAAGTTACGGGATAATAGCAGGACAGATTACGTTCTATAGCCTTAGGCTAATCACAACTCAAAAGCTCCAGCTATGGATCAAATAGCCTCACCAACCTGCCATTGCCCTAGCGTGGTGACTATGGCTACGCCCCTGAAGATATTGTCAACCAGGGAGTGGTTTCTCCAACAAGGCCCTGAGTCTGGCTTTCAACCCAGGTACCGTTTTATCAACCTTTTGCAGGTTATTTAAGACTGGAAAATATTTTTTTACATTGTAAGGATATTTTTTTTAGATAATAATGATTTTACGGATACAAATTCTACTAATTAATCTATAACTAGTAGTGGGGCGAGAAAAGGTGAATTCATGTCTTTCCCAAGGGTATTTTGCGCGATTTAAAATCAGTTTTCATTCTCCAAGACCGGTTGCCACCCAAGGCTATAGGACACACTCTTCCTTGCTCATTGGAACAGTTTCAAATCCAGGCTCGTCCCACAACTTGGTGAAAGACCTCCATGACTGGCCATATTTTCGGGAGAAAAATGCGGGTTGATAAGGATATTTAACCCATAGTTTGAGGATTTAAAATCAAAGTTTTCTTTCTCCTAGATCGGTTACCACCCAAGGCTATAAGACACAGTCTTCTTTGCTCATTGGAACAGTTTCAGATCCAGGCTCTTCCCACTCCTTAGTGAAAACCCTCTATGATTGACCATGTTTTCGGGAGACAAATTCGGGTTGGTGAGACTATTTAACCCATAGTTTGAGGATTTCAAATCATATTTTTCTTTCAATCGGTTGCCACCCAAGGCAATACGACACAGTCTTCCTTACTCATTGGAACAGTTTCAGATCCAGGCTCTTCCCACACCTTGGTGAAAAGCATCCATGATGACCATGTTTTTAGGAGACAAATGCGGGTTGATGATATAACGAACCCGACTGGAATTGGAACTCGGCTCTCCGATTTCCAATTCCGGGTCGTTTAGGTTGAATACGTCCCGCGAAAAGACCCATTCTTGTCTTACAGTAATTTCTATTTTTGTATATTTACCGAATTCAAAAATGTCTGATCTTGACGTCTCGAATGCTTAGTTCGAATCTTGACCTGTATCTCTTTACTAACGACCTTATATTCTGTTATACAACTAGTGATTAGTCCTTTCTTTCCGCCTTCCCGGAATAAGTGTTGAGGAGGGTAATTTTATTTGAAGTGAAAATGGCCAATCAGCTGGAGTCAATCAAGGCGTGCATGTGGGACAGTAAATGCGCTGGCAATAGAAAAACTGGCGCCGACCGGCTAAGTGATTCCCAACTCTCGCGCGATATTCTCGTTAAGAGTCACGCGACACGCTAAAAGCAGTCGGTGAAACTGAATGAAATTCAGAGTCATTACCATGACATTTTCATCTAACTCTATTATTCTTTCCTCTACTAATACGTCTACCATGGCCATCGGAAGGGTCTCGTAGAGAACGGCTTCTTTCTTAATTGACCAGGGAATTAGGCGCTTGTTAGCGGCCTTCGTTAATTGTTTTATCGCAAGAAGGGACACAGTGTTGAGAATGCGAGAACTTGATCGTATGCCGCGGAGAGTAAGTGTGCCCAGAATATTCTATTTATTTTTACGCCCTCTTCGTACGAAATGTGGCACAAAGTCAAGTTTACAGTGTAAGCCTACAGATACACCGATCAAATCTAAATCAAAACCCAGGGCCTCCTCACATGATTGACCATGGCTTCAAGCGTGTAGTTGTTATTAACCGCAATTTTTGCGGATTGTTGACGCTATTTAACCCATAGTTGGAGGTCTTAACTTCCGAGTTGTCTTTCTCCTAGATCGGTTGCCACTCAAGGCTATAGGACACAATCTTCCTTGCTCATTGTAACCATTTCAGATCCAGGCTCTTCCCACTCCTAAAAAAAAGTTCTATGCTAACAGTTTCTTCTCACGCACTTCTCGCTTGTGGAACTCTTTTCTGGTTTCCAGTCAAATTTGATGTTCAAAAATTTAAATGCACTATCAATCGTCATCTTGTCTTTGAAATTCCGTTCTTTTATTGTCTTTTTTAAGATTCTTTCACTCTCGGCAACTCCTTGCGGCTTAGTGGCTTTGTCACCTTGCTTGAGGTGAGATGATACTTTATGACTGTTCGGGCCTCTTGTTCATTTTCAGATTAGTCGCAAACGTCTCACCTTTGTATAGACCTCACCTGTACAGAAATTAAGACAGAATTCTGAATTATTTTTTTTCTAGTTATATAACAAGTGGCAGTATATAACGATCGATATTGCAACGATCGACATTGCAATAAAAAGATCCAAATTGACTGGGAAGCAAGCTTGTCTTTTTGGTGAGGCATTTCTCGCTATTCCAATGCAACTTCGGATTTCGGTGCCACATTTTCCGTTATCTGTTAAACCATTTTCCTCATATTTAAACGTCGGAACTTTTGTTCATTTTGACATACCAATTTGTAGTCTGCGTCTTGTGTTCTTCCCCTTATCCCTCTCTTTTCCACTCTCTTTTAACATTCTCTCACTTTCTCGCTTTTCCTCTTTCTATCTATAACCTCTCTCTTTCTTTCTTCCCCTCTCTTTCTCTCTTCCACGCGCTTCCTTTCCCCACTTCCCTCTTCCCCACTCCCTCCACCTCTCTCTTCTTCACCGTCTCTCTTTCTCTCTTCCCTACACATGAATATAAGGGCAGTACTAAATTGCTGACAAGGTCTCCTCAATTTTACAGTTGAAATGGCTAGATGTAACCGTAAGTTCTATGCTAGCAGTTTCTTCTCTCGCACTTCTCGCTTGTGGAACTTTCTTCTGGTTTCCAGTCAAATTTGATCTTCAAAAATTTAAATTCAATTTCAGTCGTCATCGTCCCTTTGAATTCCGTTCTTTTATTGTCCTTTTTCAGATTCTTTCAAACTCGGTAACTCCTTGCGGCTTAGTGGCTTTATCACCTTGCTTGAGGTGAAATGATACTTTATGACTGTTCGGGCCTCTTGTTCATTTCCAGATTAGTCGCAAACGTCACGCCTTTGTATGGGCCTCACCTGTACAGAAATTAAAACTGAAATCTGATTTTTTTTCTAGTTTTAATACAAGTGGCAGTAAATAACGATCGACATTGCAATAAAAAGATCCAAATTGACTGGGAAACAAACTTGTCTTTTTGGTGAGAATTCCGCGTCCCACTTCTTCCCAGTGGCATTGGAAGAAGAGTCCTCAGCAAATGTCTGCCTCTGTTTTGTTCTTTTTTAGATTTATTGCATAATTCTCACCTTTGTATGGGCCTCACCTGTATGGAAGTGAAGACAGAAAGCTGAATTAGTTTTTCCTATCTAAGAAGCGGTAGTGTGTTGCCACAACAAAAATGGTCAGCTATGGTTCTTCTTTCTGGATGAGGCTTAGGGCATTTTGAACGATCTCCTGACAGCTACACAGTCTGTAGACTTCTTCCAATAGATAGTCCTTTTTTCTTGCTTTTCTTCACAAATTTGTTTAAGAGTTCCTTTAGTTTATTTTCCGTGTCTGTTTAAGTGAGGTCTTATCTGCGTATCCCGTGTCTCTTCGAGTCTTTACATGATCGATAAGGAAATTTTCTGGCATCCATTCCCATATTGGCAGAGCATACTAGACAATGAATAAGAAGGTTCTTCTAGTTCTGGCTAGATTTGGCCTCAACGAACTCCGAAGGGCCTAATACATGTGTTGGCTTTAATAATCGTGGGAGGTGGGATTTGTCTCAATTTTCAATACACGGGACTGTCTTCATAAACGTGGGAACAGCAAATGATTTAAGAGGTGACAAAGTAGGAAATTAGTAAACTAAACCTTTTTTCTTTATGATACATGTCCCTACAGGGCTTGAATGTTCATGGCTCTCTACAATTTTTCCAACCTTTGTAGCTGTTAGGAATGTTTCTCATCTTAGTATCTCCCCAAGTCCCTATTTTGCCATCCATTTACACAAGCCTCGTTTTTCTATGTGTCTCACATTGCATTTAGTATGCCGTATGAGTGTCAAAATCTCTTAGCCTTCTTTCCTCGTTATGTGTACCAGAAATTTCAGCTGTGTCTTTCTTATTCGAAGTATTTGTTCTTTTTTGCTTTCATTTAAACTTCCTTGTTGTGTATTTGTTTAGTCCATTCTCAGCATCCTTCTGTAGAACTATGTTTCCAACATTCACCCGCGTATAAAACGATAGATATTAAATAGCATTTTAGTAGTATATTTTCCTTTGTTTAAAATGAAATTTGACTGTTTCATAAATTTTAGGAAGGTATCTTCTATTATTCCAATGCACCTTCGGATTTCCTTGGAACCATGTCCAAATAAAAAAAATAAAAAATAAAATAAAATTCTTTCCTGTCTATTGGTTGTATTCAAGAAAACAAACATTGATGTAAGCAATTTCTAGCGCCTCTATCAACTACTTATATTCATGCCAGATAGGTGACTGAAGGAATTATGAGGAATTATTTCTTTTTAATCATTTCACCACATATATGGTAATAAAGCCACTAAGGCGCAAGTGATTACCAAGTATTAGAGAATGAGAAAAAAGAAAAAGAAATACTATTAAGGAGAGAGAACTGTAAAAGAACAAGAATTAAGAAGAGAGGAGATAACAATTGACATTGCATTTAAATTGTTGAAGATCAAAGGCAATAAAGCCACTAGGATGCAAGGGGGTCACTGAGTTGTAGAGAATATGAGAAAAACTACTATTAAGGAGAGAAGACAATAAAAGAACAAGAATTAAGAAGACAGAAGATAATGATTGACATTGCATTTCAATTTTTGAAGATCAAAGGCAATAAAGCCACTAGGACGCAAGGGGTTACTGAGTGTTAGAGAATATGAGAAAAACTACTATTAAGGAGAGAGGACAATAAAAGAACAAGAATTAAGAAGACAGAAGGTAACGATTGACATTGGATTTAAATTTTTGAAGATCAAAGGCAATAAAGCCACTAGGATGCAAGTGGTCATTCAGTGTTAGAGAATATGAGAAAAACTACTATTAAGGAGAGAGGACAATAAAAGAACAAGAATTAAGAAGACAGAAGATAACAATTGACATTGGATTTAAATTTTTGAAGATCAAAGGCAATAAAGCCACTAGGATGCAAGTGGTCATTCAGTGTTAGAGAATATGAGAAAAACTACTATTAAGGAGAGAGGACAATAAAAGAACAAGAATTAAGAAGACAGAAGATAATGATTGACATTGCATTTCAATTTTTGAAGATCAAAGGCAATAAAGCCACTAGGACGCAAGGGGTTACTGAGTGTTAGAGAATATGAGAAAAACTACTATTAAGGAGAGAGGACAATAAAAGAACAAGAATTAAGAAGACAGAAGATAACGATTGACATTGCATTTAAATTTTTGAAGATCAAAGGCAATAAAGCCACTAGGATGCAAGTGGTCATTCAGTGTTAGAGAATATGAGAAAAACTACTATTAAGGAGAGAGGACAATAAAAGAACAAGAATTAAGAAGGCAGATGATAACAACTGACATTGCATTTAAATTTTTGACATTGCTTCTAAATTTATGAAGATCAAATTTGTCTGGTATGCAAGAAGCCAGAAAAGAGTTCAACAAGCGTGAAGTGCGAGAGAAGATACTCTTACCATTAGAACTTACGGTTACATTTAGCTAAATCGACTGTAAATTGATGAGGCCTTGCCGCAAATGTTTTAGAAGAAATAAAAAGAAAAAGCAAACTTTGACATAATACGAAAAATAAAAATGAATGAAAGTTTGGATGAGAAAAATAAAACGAGTATAGTAACTTACAGTTATATCCATCCATAAATAACTTAAATATATCAGTGGTTAATTTAGAAGTGAATACATATCTGGAGTTTCATTTGATTTGTTTTTTAATGTTCTTTTTTATTTGTCTTTTTAATGCTAATTAAAGATTTCGCCATTTCAGCTGTAAAAGAATGAGACCTTGCCGCCAATCTAGTACTGCACTTAAATTCATAACGTTTTGATACCATAGAGAAAAGTAATATTTATTTTGATTAATACAAATGTGTGGTACAAGGCCAAAAGGGGGGATATGCGAAGGCTGGTCTTTAATCTGTCTTATCTTAATATTAGCTAGCTACGATTACTGACCCAAATACACCACAGTATTCCTTGCATCAAAACGACATATTCTTACTGCAGGCAACGTAATACCTCAGAGTCTCTACATAGTCTTAACTAGTTCCCATGTGTACAATTTGTCTGTCGGGGGTGGGGAATAAAAATAACGACGTTTAAAAATGAAACCTCAATGAATATTTCAAAAAGAGGAAAGTTCATCAGAATAGTATAGAAAAGGGACAGGGAAGTTACATTACGCTGGTGGGAAAGTGACTGAAGCCAAGATGCCAGGTTAGGAACAATAACATTGCAGATTCTTCCTTAGATTATTATCAAGAATCTCTAAATATATAGCAGCTGCGTCACACCAGATGTGGCAGCGATATTCAAAGCAAGTATGAATGGTAGACTTATAAATATGTAAGATAGATTCTTCTTTGGATTTTCTCAAGAATCTCTAAATATATAGCAGAAGCACCAGACCAAATGGGGCAGTATTATTCAATGCATGGATGAAGGGTAGACTTATAAATATGTAAGATAGATTCTGTTGAGAAAAAAATTGTCTTGCACGAAAACAGTGAACTAATTCTCCTAGCAGCAGACATAGCAGTTAATTCAATATAATATTTCAACTTCATACCAAGAAAATGTGTCTTATTTTTTATTGTTTCTATCGAATGACCATAATTAACCCAATGCCTTTCTATGTAGTCTTTACTCCTCTTTACGTCGTTTTAGATCTCACCGAAAGAGAGTGAAAGAAAGAACAGGCTTGCCATTCAAATAAAATAATCTAATGTCCGCCATTTTTTATTTTCTGCAAGGTGATATAAAAACTGAAGTATTGTGTTGCGTCTTCTTATTTTTTCACCTATTGGATTTCAAATCGCTTTTGCCCATTTTTACATTCGATGTATTTATTTTCATTCTTTTATTATTTCTTTTTGTGCGTTACACAACAAAAACGTTTAAAGCGTAATATTTGTACGTGACCAAGACTTCCATTGCTTTCTCTGCGACAGATGTCGTTCGCAAGGATACCTCTCTTGTGTTCACTTCATCCTTTGGTTGTTAACACTATTTCCCGACGATCTTTAGCCATTCGCAGTTTTGCGGTTACAAACCTCTATTTTCCAAATTACTTTTTCTTCCTTCGGAAATAGATAAATTAAATGAAGAAACTGAATACAATTGAAAATATTATATATATATATATATATATATATATATATATATATATATATATATATATATATATATATATATGTTAAAAATCTCCACAATTGCGAACGTGTTTCAACGCATACCAATGCGACTCCTCAGGCGATTGTAAATTACTGCCGAGTGAACAATTAATTTAATTTCTAAAGACTGAAGATCTGAGTAGAAGAATGTGAAATTAAATTAATCGTTCACTCGTCATCAATTTACAATCGCCTGAGCACGCATATTTTCTATGAAAGTTTCTCGGACATTCAGGCCGGTAAATGTTGTTAATACTGTTTATTATAAACAGAGTATTTACTTAAATATTTGTATCTATAAAAAGAACTTATAAACATAAAAAATGTCTTAAAATAATTGTCGAACTTTATTATAAACAGAGTATTTACTTAAATATTTGTATCTATAAAAAGAACGTATAAACATAAAAAATGTCTTAAAATAATTGTCGAACTTTGTCCATTTCATAATGGACACACACACACACACACACACACAAGCGCACACACAAACGCACACACACATATTCTCTCTCTTTCTCTCCCTCACAAACACACACACACACATATATTTAGTGTATTGGGGCAGCACATTATTATTCAAACATATATTGTTGAATAGAACAGACAACAAATTTCTATTATGTTTGATCATGAGCCGTACTAAGTTTCATATAGTGGCTTCAGTTTCGGGAGAAAATGAAGCCATACAACTGCCCAACAACTGAATATTTTTTTTATTTTTCATTTTTTTTTATTTTTTATTTTTTATTTATTTTCTTATTTTTTATTTTATTTTTTTTTAGTTTTTTATTTTTTATTTTCTATTTTTTTATTTTTTATCTTTTTTATTTTTTTAATTTTTTATTATGCTGTTCCTCGAACTAAAGCTTTTGGCTCACAAAACAAATATCATCAGAGTGGTTATATGGATATCTCTGATGTAATGTCCAAATAACCATTCTGAAGATGGTTCATGTTTTTAAAGCTTAGCTCAAGGAACAGCATAATACTAAAAATATCCAAATGTTGTACAGTTTTTGTCTTCATTTTCTCCCGAAAGTAAAGCCACTATAACTAACTTAGAACACCAGATGATCAAACATAATAGACATTTTGTTGTCAGTTTCATGTATTTTCAATCTTCAGAAGATTGCAAATGAATATATATATATATATATATATATATATATATATATATATATATATATATATATATGCACCTGAAAATTTATTTCGGTTGAGCTCTTTGAGGGAGGAAATGTGCGTTTGTAAACAGTGGCAATTACGATTAATAATGCAAGACTCTTCGGTAAATCGAATCGAGTTCTCTCAGTCACTGTGTGTTTATCTAAAAATAAATATGCTTAAATTCAATCTTCATCCCTGCCGTGCGCAGACGGCTTAGTGCTAGAATCTCCGAGTGACGCCAATTCAACTGGGTTTCGATCCTAGCTGGAGGCGACCGGGCGTCTAACCACACTGGTGAGCTGTGATACAGCGAAACAGTCTATCTGTGAATGACATTATATATATATATATATATATTGAATAAGTTTCAAATTAAAAAAAATAATAATGTTTTTTTTATGAAAGTATTTATATATATATATATATATATATATATATATTTCAGATTGACCTCAATCTTTCTTCAGAAATAGCTGTTACTTCTGAAGAAAATTTGAGGTCAATCTGAAATATCATATATATATATATATAAATAATTACTTTCATAAAAAATATTACTTTTTTAATTTGCAACTTTTTCTATATATAGATATCAAAAAAGTATACGTGGCTTCTCATTATGCTATATATATATATATATATATATATATATATATATATATATATATGATATCGGTGATCGGACGAGAAATGGTGCTTCAAATGTAGTTAACATTAAATTCAATTTCTCTGGGTGCCCAATTTTAGTTGTCTTGTACCAAACCCAATCTAAACTTAACTAATATAGTGTATATCTTTGTGCGATTATATTGGTAAGATTTGGTAAGATAGGAACGATTCCAATAATATTCCCAAATTCAGAATTCAGAAAGGCAATCTACAGCGGGCAACCCCCCCCCAAAAAAAAAACTGCCTCATCAGTCATGTATCGAAAGATACATGATCACCTACGCGTGTATTATGCATGCCATATAACTGATTGATCCAAACACACACATACACACACAAAAAAACACACACACACATTCTCTCTCTTTCTCTCTCTCTCTCTCACACACGCACACATATATTTAGTGTATTGAGCACATTATTATTCAAACACATATTGTTGAATATAACAGACAACTTATGTCTATTATGTTTGATCATGAGCCGTACTAAATTTCGTATAGTGGCTTCAGTTTCGGGAGAAAATGAAGCCGTAAAACTGCCCAACAACTGAATATTTTTTTATCTTTTTTACTTTTAATTTTTTTAATTCTTAATTTTTTTAATTTTTTTATTTTTATTTTTTATTTTTTATCTTTTTTATTTTTTATTTTTATTTTTTTATTTTTTATCTTTTTGAAGAATTTTTTTTTATTATGCTGTTCCTAAACCCAATCTAAACTTAACTAATATAGTGTATATCTTTGTGCGATTATATTGGTAAGATTTGGTAAGATAGGAAGCATTCCAAGAATATTTCCAAATTCAGAATGTGAATAATCCCTTTTTCCCAATAGTTGGAAATCTAAATGAGGAATATGCCATATGGATTGGATCCACAAGGCGTCGTACTTCTGCATCTTGCGTTCACAGCGATCCCTTCTTTTGCATTTCCAAGTCCTGATTTTTCAGATCATCCGGGGAAGGCCCTCAAATTATGGTGCACGCGTGTCACTACCGGAAATGTTATGACCCGACTTAAACAAATCCATGTCAGCAAAGTTTTTACCTTTCAGTTCTTTTTTTTTCTTTTTCTCGTTGATCAAAACCTGGGGTAAGCAGGGGATTATCTGACGGAATGATCATCCGTGAAACCACGGAAGCAATTGAATGCAACAAGAAGAAAAACAATCAAAAACATCAGAATACGATCGACTTAATCCAGCCTTGAAGCTAACCAAACCCCGTTTGCCTGAGATGAGAGGCAGGTCCCACTCAAGGACTAAACAGGTGGATCATGATTGAAACAACAGGAAAGGGTAATAAATCCAAAAGAGATAAAAATAAAAGTGTATACAGGGCGTCCTTTATATAATTAGGAGTTGTATATATATATATATATATATATATATATATATATATATATTTATTGTTTTGATCATTTCATTATGACTGATAAGTCTTCAACCTTCAAAGGGATTTTTTTACAGTGGGGTTCACTCTGTATAAAGCTCGAGAGCCATTCAAGATAGAGGGGTACAGCGTAAACGGCACAGTTTATACTGATATATGGGAAAGATAACGGTTAACCCTAGACTTGAACAGGTTAAGTTTTTATGTATAACTGGGCACTCGTATTCGAGGATATCCGTCTACTAGGGCGTCTAACCAATCCTTATTGCAGACGCTTGCTCAGGCGTGTTTGTGTTTGGTCAATACCCACAGACCCCGCCTGTGTTTTATACTGCAACTATGATGAGCAGACCTGTTTCTGGGAAAGGGCGTGTTATCTAGCTTGAACAATTTGAACAAGGCCAGCATGCTGAAGCCCTCAGCCACGATGACTAATGACTTTGTGCTAGCAAAGCTATCGAAGCATGTTAAATTTATAACTATTACCTATTTTTTCCTTATCCTGTCATATACATGTATAGCTTGCCACTCGTATTCGAGGATACCTTTCTACTAGGGCGGCTAGCCAATCCCTATTGCAGACGCTTGCTCAGGCGCATTTGTGTTGATTCAACACCCGCAGAGCCCACCTGTGGCTTTTACTGCAACTATGCTGAGCAGACCTTAGTTTCAGTGAAAGAGCGCGTTATCTAGCGTGATCAACAATTTGAACAAGGCCTGCTATCGATGCCAACAAGTCTACCCCACCCCAAGTCTACCCCATTTCACTGACAAAGCTAGGTGTCAGCCCGTGGTATGGTTTTCAGGCACTTTCCAACGGTGCCGCACGCTGTGATCGACCCCCTCCAGTCCGATAACATCGAATAATCTCCTTCCTGGCAAATCGACCATGGTGAGATTCGAGCCCAGGTATCATGGGCCGAATACGAACGTCCTAAGCACTCGTTCCCAGGTTAAGATTGTAGGGATCAGGAAACCACCCTCTTGGGAGCCGTTCCGACAATGGAATGGATCGTGGGAATAAGTTGTCCGAGAGGGACTTCTCACCATTGAGAGACGGAGAAAATGAGGGTAGTTCGTTATGATCGGCGTGGTATGGCGGGTCCTAGCCGCGAAAGTTAGAACTGGTGGAACTAAGGAATGTAGTTGGTCTGAGCACTTTCCATTGAAATAGCGAAAGTGCTGTGAGAGGCTCCCGACAATACATTAGTAAGAGAGACGTTGTAGAGTGAAAGTCGCATCTAGTACTCCATAAATAGAATATATAGCTATATAATATTTACAATATTAGCCGTTTCCTTATAAGGAAAAAAAAATCATTCATTTACCGAAGAGTCAGTGCTACTTGAGTTCCGCATTTTTTCATTTCGTGATGTCACCGAACACTCATTGCCACTCTTGTGATGCCAACGAATACTCTTTGTCACTTTCGTAATGCTTTTTGTAGTAGAGACTTTGTAATCGCAGATACAACTATAGTAACGCCGTTGAACAATACTGGTGTCAGACGCCTTCAAATAGCACTCACACTAATAGTACTTGCTCGATAATACTCGCTCGAATAGTAACCACCGAATAGTAATCCGTGTAGTGATCAGTATAGAGAAATAGTATAGTAAATAGCATATAGAATAGCGATCTATATAGTAATAGAGGATAAACTAGAAATAATGATCCGTATAGTAATAGAGGATAGAGTAGAAATGGTGATCAATTAGACGCCACGCTAATTCCCATATATTTCCTTTATTAACACGTGATCTACTTATTCAAAATGGGATCGCCTGTGTTTGCTCTTTTAAATCTATGTTCAAAATGTTTCAAAATTTCGGCAATGGCATTTTTCCCCCGATAACATAAAAGAGATATAAAAATTCAGAAACAAATAGAATAGAATAGAATTAAAGAGAGACAGGAACGGAAATTTCTAAAGAAATTAAATAAAAAAGATAGATGTGGAACAGAACGAGAGAGATATGGAAAACAGAAGAGATGAAATTTTTGATGTCATCAACAAAGATTCTTTTTTTTCTTTCGTAATGCTTTGTAGTAGAGACTTTGTAATTTTTTTTTTTCTATAGTAACGCCGTTGAACAATATTGGTGTCAGACGCCTTCGAATAACACTCATACTAAATAGCATTTGCTGGATAATACTCGCTAAAATAGTAATCAATTATAGTGATCCAAATTATTCATAGAAATGGAGATGTGCGTATTATTATCATTGAATTTCCTGAAGACACATGCCTAATCAGATCATTTAATTATAATAATATATATATATATATATATATGATATGTAATAATATGGGGTATGGCCGTAATCGAACATGAGTTTGCAACCACAATGTATGTTGTATGTGTGTGTGTATCTCTCTCTTTTCTTTCTCTCTCTCTCTCTTATATATATATATATATATATAGAAAGATTTTTATTTAAAAAAATAATAATAATAATAATTGCCCTATTTTGCTAATTTCTAAAATGATCAGTAAAAAATGTCAACAAAGCCATTTCTGACCTTAGGTCTCTGGTTGGTACCCGGAAAATAATGTGTATACAACAGAAATCAAATAATAATAATAATAATTATAATAAAATAATAATAATAATAATAATAATAATTGCCAATTCATTGATGCTATAAAAGGCATGATCAGTGGAAAATGTCATGAAACTATTTCTGACCTTAGGTCTCTTTTGGTATTCAAAAAAAAAATGTGTATACAGAAATCCAAGGAAATTTAATAATAATAATAATAATAATTGCCCTGATGCTATACAAGGCATGATCAGTGGAAAATGTCATGAAACTATTTCTGACCTTAGGTCTCTGGTTGGTTCCCGGAAGGAAATGTGTATACAACAGAAATCCAAGGAAATAATAATAATAATAATAATAATAATGATAATGATGATATGGCTGAAACGAAAGGAAATATTTTTTCGAGCGACGCATAGAAACCTAGCAGTTATAGACCAAAAAAATATGCAAATTCAGAAAGACAGATAAAAAAATTAATAAGAACGGGAAATTTTCTGAAAGCAGACCGATTCCGCAGAGATTCAATAAGCAAAAATTACATTCGTGCCTTTTGATACAGCCATTTTGTCAAAGATAACCAAAACCTTATTTCGGATGATGGACATAAGCATACTTACATTATTTATGGATACGACAATTGGACTATTGTTGACCATTACGTTTCTCCACAATTCTACCAATGACTCTCTATTGAGCTCTTTGTTAAACATTGAAATTCTGGCTGCCAACATTGGCAGGGAAAAATGATTCGAATCGATTCTCATTCAAGACCCCATTCAATATTTCATGTTCTTTGTTTTTCTACAAAATATTCGTGCTTTGTGTGACACGCACATTCTTTTTATTTGTATAATTAATTCAAGTTCGTATCTGACTTTCCACACACGGTCACTTTCTCTAGCTTTTTGAAATCTTATTTTGTTCACTTTTATATATATACGTGTAACGATAGCCGACGTTACGTAGGGCAAATTCATTTTCTTTGCTCCGTTCTGCTACGTAGAATACTTCCACGATTATTATTATTATTATTATTATTATTATTATTATTTTCTTTGATTTCCGGCGTTTACACATTTCTTTCCGGGTCCCGCCCAGGGACGTAAGTTTACAAATAGCATCATGACACTTTCCACTGACAAAAAAAAAAAAAAAAAAAAACATAGATAAAAACCCTTCGTAAAGTGTGGGCTGTACTTGTCAGAACAATTTTTTGTATCTCCTTGAGGCATGGACTTCCAGGAATCCCTTCAATTAGTCTACTGCAATCTTTTCCAACCAGTCCTAGGGCTCCAACTACAACAGGGATTGTTGATGTTCCCATATGCCACATTTTCGAGATTTCTATTTCAAGGTCCTTGTATTTTGACAGATTTTTTGAATATCTTCAAAGATACATTGCAGTCAGCAGGGACTGCCATATCAATAAGGAGGCATCGTTTTTTGTTTGTGGTCTTTAATAACAATATCTGGACTGTTGGCCTTGATTATTCTGTCAGTGTGTATTGTGTAGTCCCATAGAATTGTAACAGGTCCTATCTCCGTAACCGGGTCTGGGTGGTGTTCATACCAGTTTCTTTCAGTTTCCTTCCGTAGAAGTTGCAGATTTTCCATTGCAGATATTGGCCCACTCTGTCATGTCGGGTTTTATATTCAGTGGGTGCCAATATCATAATTGCATTTTATTATTATTATTATTATTATTATTAATTAATATTATTATTTTTTCTTCTCGAAATTTGGTAAATTGTGATTGATAAAAAAATTGGCATTTGACCATAAGATCTGGATAAAAATCTTTTATGTCGATTTAACAGAAACTAGATCCACTTCCTGGCGTTATTTTTCTAAACTGGAATTAAGGAAGAGTTTATAAATATTGTTCATAGATCCTGAAAACCATATTACTCGGTTGACCCTTTGCTTCTGAATGAAATTTTGTAGACGGAATGCTGTCCCTAGCACGAAATCATCATTTTCTCATCGTGACCGAGGGTTTTAAACGTGCTAAAAATGTCAAATTGCTGATCTAAAGATAACACGCTGTTTCCCAAAAACAAAAAAAAGGTCTACCTGGGTGTTGAATAAACACAAATGCGCCTGAGCAAACATCTGCATTTGGGATTGTTCAGTTGAGGGATTGGTAATCCCTAGCAGACAGGTATCCTCGAATACGAATAACTAGCAATGGATATTATTATTATTATATGTTATTATTCGTGTAGCCTATGTTTCATGCTTTTGTATCTTCTACATCCAGCCAAAATTGAAGATATGTGGAAGAATAAACAAATTAATGAACAACCTGTTTCATGATTTTATATATACAAAATAGCTTCGTTTTAAAATATACATTCAGACTAATTAACTCGGCATAAGAGATAAGATGGGAAAAATCAGTAAAAAACATAAAAAAATATCAACACCAAAATCCTAAGGGAAAAAATTGTCAATCTCAACCAGTGGAAGAACACCAAAGCTGTCATAGAGTGGTTTAAAACGATATAAAACAAAATATATGCAATATATATATTATTATCATCCAATTCGATGGGAATTGAATTTCTTCCCTTCCATCACAGAAAACATATTAAATGAAGGTATACAACTGGCACAACAACATGTAAAAATCACGGACGGAATATAAAAAATAATATAATCTATTATGCTGTTCCACAATAGATACATATATTTTTTTTTATAAAAAAAAAAACCACGACCTGTTTAATGTAATTTGGGTAGCTACGATGGGCAAAAATATGCGAATTAGTAGGCATACTAATTCTATCATACCTTTTTTTTCATCATGGTTAGAGAAAGTACAATCTATTATACAGAGATTTTAATCTTTTCTTAATAAGAGAATCCAATTTATTGATATGTTCACCATAGTCTATGAATATAGAATACACCGCAGTACGTAATCTGTTCAATGGAACAACGTTAAAGATTAACACTCATAAGTCAGACACTTTGACTGAATCTGACTATATCGACAATACCATCAGCAGCTATTTCCGTAATTCTTCAGTCTTTGATATTAAAGGCTTTTGCATGTTCATTTTCTTCTTAAAAATACACGTCGCATTGAATATTTTGAGCCTTCTGATTGGTTAACCCTTCTATTGGTGAACTATAAAATGAGTCAGCTCATTTTGGCTGGCTCACTAGTACGCCAAAAAATTATAAAAATTCCGACATATAACCATTTAGGGTACATTATGGAATCTTCTTTCAAAATATTAGTAAAGTTTGGTGCGATTCATATGGAACAAATACTTTAATATTCATAAAATATATCTTTTTTGTTTTGTAATTAATATTTTTTTTTCTTGTAATTTTTTTAAATCAATAAAAAACAAAATATTAGTTATATCATTTTGTCCACTGTTAAGTATTTCAATTAATAAACATTAATAACAATATTATAAATTTTATATTTATGTTCACAATATAAAAAAATAGGAAAAATTGTTATTTTAATGAATAGCTGGGACACATTAAAACAGACACTATTAAAGGATCCTTTTCAGAATGATTCTGATTTTGATAACGGAGGATTGTGCTTGTAGTCTTTATTTACCTTTATACCCCGAAACTAAGGACTTACATTCATTTTAACTGTTACGATATCTTAAGACAATAACTAATGGATGCAGTTTTTTTCCTTTTTGTCCATTTCAGGACTAATAAAATACCTTAGAAAGACTTAATGGACGCAGTTTTTTTCCAAATCAGGACTAATAAGGACCTTATTTATCAGTACCAAATATGACGGAATGAAAATTCCTAATTTTAATTTTGTAATTTTTATTTGTAAAAATAAAATTTTGTCTTTATTTTTTCCGATTGAACATATTCAATTTGTATATGTTTTTTTTTGTACCAGATCTCTAACAAATTGATATTTAATATCAATATGCTTTGATCTTTGATCTTTGATGTATTATTCCGATTTATAAAAAAATAATACTGGCCTGATTGTCAATAAATATATATATGCTCATTTATTATCAGTGTTGTAATTGTTTTTATTAATAATTTAAAAAAATAGTCTTGTGTTTCTTGCGACAATTAAAAATATATTCCGCCTTTCTTTTAAAAAGAAAAAAAAATCATTCCCTGTTTCTTAGATTTCCAGCCAATTATTAAATTATCTTTTTACCAATCTAAAAAGCAATAGCCTGTGATACTTTTATGTACTGGTGAATTTGCCCAATCAAATTCACAAAATCCTTCCATATTGTAGTTTTTTTTTTGATTGTCGAAATATTAAGCACTGATTCCCTTTAGATAACGTAAAACTTGCTTAGCTCTTGTTAAATGCACAGTCCTCAATTATTTAAGTTTTGGGACAACTTAGTAACCGTATAGCAGATGTCTGGCCTTTTTGATGTCATGAAATAAATAAGACTTTTAATCGATATTCTGTATTCTTTCTCACAATATCTATACCATCTTCATTATTCATAATTGTTTTAAATCCATTTCACATGGAGTAGTTCGTGTTTTACAATTTTGCATGCTGAATTTAGATAAAACTTTTTCGATGTATCTGGATTGATTTATTGTAATAGTGTTGGCCTTAAATTCGAACTGTATACAAGAAACCATGATAGTCGATTCATTGGTCATTTTAAACCTTATATTTAATTAATTTTTTAATTTTAAATAGAGCAGCTTAACATTTTTGAAGCATTGATTTTCATATCGTCGACCCAAATAATTAGAATTTATTTAATTTTCATTATTAAATATTCTTGTGTACAGGCATGGGTCAACTGGGAAAATGTTCAAAATGTTGTTCAATTAAATAGGAATGTGGTAATTTATTCCATTTTTCTTCCTTTTTTTTGAATCTGTATAGTGACTTTTTAAGTTTCCATACATTATTATCAACCTTCTTTAAAACCTTCTGGCGGTTCTATATTATCTCATAATCGATGGCAGCATTCAAATAAGCTGCTTTAACATCCATAAGGTGTATATCCATACCATAATGTGCAACCATTTTGCATCAAAATTATAATTAATCATGTATGTTGTTGGAAGATGTTTATATATAATCTTAAAATATAACGAAAATCCTTTAGCTACAAAACGGCCTTATATTTATATATATATATATATCCTCAAATTGATTTATAGTATAAACCCAATATATGCCGATAATATTTTTTATTATCATTATTTTTCAATTCAATAAGTATCATTTGATACTAGGGATTCCATTTTTTTTTTTTTTATTTTGAAATATATCTATCCATCGTTTGGAATTATATATTTTTTTATATATTTATATATTCAATATATTTTATCCATATGATAACTGTATATCCATACCATTTAAATGTGTTGCCATTTGCATCAAAATTCTAATTGTTGTCATGTTTTGACAAAAAAAATAACAACCTATTTTTTAAATGAAACCAAGGATCCAAATTTTGGTGCAGAAATAAATTTTAGAAATTTTCATGTCCATTCAGGGAATTTCCAAAATACCATTAAAAATCACAATATATAAATTATATGAAGAGGTTTTGTGCAAACAACAGCATAATGTACTTATATCGGTGCTTTGAATGTCCATTCATTTTTTTTAAAAAAATCACAACCTTTCATTCATCAACAGGAAATATTTCGAAGAAGACTACACTATTCCACATACATATGGCAGGAAAAAGACAAAATATCACACCAACAATAAGTTTGGAAATATTGAAAAAATCCTTCTTTTATTTTACAGCCACATTACAAAAAATGCCTACTTTGCCTACACGAAAAATTAGCAATAATATCCCACACCCCGCAAAAGAATTTATTAAACAAAATATCAGAGATAATCTCCAAATGTAGGCATGAGAATAAGTACCTATTATCCGAATTTCTAACTAACGGATATAAAAAAAACACCAAAAATCACTTAGTTCAAGCTACTATCACAATAATTACATTTATTATTATCATTGCATCACCATTAGTAATCACTTCTACCAATTTACAATAACTATTAACTACTAATATTAGCATTACCACCAACACCCAACACTATTACTACCACATCACATCTACTATTAACATATAAATCCACTATAATTATTAACGTAAATTACTCCCCCCAGCATATTTAATACCACCAAATAAAAACCAATAAGATCAGAGATAAGTTCCAAATGTAGGCATGAGAATAAATACCTATTATCAGGATTTATACAAAAAAAAAAATAAATGAAATAAAATAAAATAAAATAAAACCAAAATCACTTTTAGTTCAAGCTACCACCACAATAATTACATTTATTGTTTTTTATTATTCTCCCACCACCATTACTAATCACTTCTACCAATTTATGAATAACTATTAACTAATATATATTATCATTGTCACCAATCCCCTTACAACATTACTATCACATCATCTACATTATCATATAAACCCGCTATAATTATTAACGTAAACTACCCCCTCCCCCAGCATATTTAATACCACTATAAAAATAACCAATAAGGATTACAAATTGAAATTTCTACCAGTCACATATACAGTCATCAAAAAACTAGAAAAACAAGGAAATAACCAGCTTTAATATAATAACAATAATGTTTTTTTGTAAATTTAAAATTAAAAATAAAAAAAATATAGCAATCTTCAACTATCATAATTTTACACGGAATAACTATTATCAGTAATTTATACCAAAATAAATTAATACATATAACAAAATAAAATAAAACACCAACAACCACATTTTGGTTCAAGCTACCACCACTATAATTACATTTATGGTTTTATCATTCTCCCACCACCATTACTAATCACTTCTACCAATTTACAATAACTATTAGCTACTTATATTATCATTGTCTCCAATCCCTTACAACATTACTATCACATCATCTACTATTATATATAAACCCGTTATAATTATTAACATAAACTATCCTCTCACCCCATATTAAATAAATAATATCACCATATAAAATAACCAATAAGGATTACAAACCGAAATTTCTACCTGTTACATATACACAGTCATCAAAAACAAACAAATAACCAGCTTTAAAATAATAACAAATAAACTTTTTTTTTAAAAAAAAAAATAATAATAATTTTTTTTACCTATCATAATTTTACACAAACCCCACCACACGTATATACATACATGCGAGGAAATATTATTCAGCGAAAAATAGAAAATGCTATGATTGCTTTGACATGTATACATTCACGAGACATTAACGAGAAATTTTCGCTACACTTCCAATCTTTGAATTTCAACATACAAATGCGTATGTATATACACACAACACCACCCATATACATACATATGTCAAATCCCAAACTGTCCACATATGTTTATATATGTATGAGTCCCGACGGACGAGCAAGTGTGTATGTGTGTCTGCGTACCTCATCAGGTGGACAGACATGCATCTATGTTTGCGTTAACATGAGTGAGATCACGACGACTATTCCCCCACCCCGACACTTCCATAATAACACCAATACACGCAATCTACATAAACCCAAAATTTTAAAAAATTAATCAGTTTGTCTGACGATCGCTAAAAGCGTGAAACCCAGGGTCACAAACTCACATCTATCCAACCAAATATATTAGCTCTATCTCTGATATTGAGCGCTTTCTAATAATAATATATATATATATATATATAAATAATAATAATAATATATATATATTTATTTACACACACACATATATTGTCCAAATGAATTTAAAAGGAATAATATGTAGAATCCACATTCTTTACATTTGCTATATATATATATATATATATATATATATATATATATATATATATATATATATATACATATAAATATATATTACTTTTATATATATTTTATATTATATATATATGAATATATTATTCTTATATATATATGATAATTATTATATTACTATATGTGCATAAATATGTATTACTATAATATTATATACATTTCATATATATATCATTTTTTTATATATATATATATATTATATTTATATATATATGAATATATATGAATATATATATGAATATATAAATATATATTATATAATATAAATATACATATATATATATATATATATATATATATATATATATATTTATGATAGATAGATAGATAGAGAGAGAGAGATCTAGAAATAGAGAATAAAAAAAAGGAAGATTTAGCAAGAGGAAAATGGCGAAATAATTCAATTTTTCAGTTATCCTATAATAAATGGTTTTTTTCACATTTTGATTTCCATATATTATAATCGCTCTGATATTTGTATAAATTGAACCAACCATTCCATTTTTCTCTTTCTTTCAGTACAGATTGAAATATTGTAAAATATTAGCAAGTCATTGATTCTACTTTAGTTCTTCATTGCTTACATAATTAGATTGCGTTCTCATTTTCTCTTTTTTTTTCAAATTCCAAACCTGGAAAACAAAATCACGCAGATTTCTGGACACTGACTCTGCCATCAATTTGAATTTCAAATCATATTGACTCTTCTAAATGTTTACAATTTGCTAACGAACTGTTCCTATATGTACATCCAATATATATATATATATATATATATATAGCCGTTCCTTATCATGGTAGAGGGCTTGCTTCTCGCAGTGATCCCAAGAGCGAAGCCGTCTGGAGTTCCATCTCTTGTAGAGCTACCCATGGCGGTAAAGTCGAATTTCGATAAGACGAAACTGAATGCGAAAACCCCCCCAAAATTTTTTCATTGAATAGGCTATATAGATTCCCACCATCTCAATGGACACACCGGTGGACGCGGGCAGCGGCTGTCGGGCTGACGTAACCAAGGCGGACATTAATAGACCAAACATCCGACAGGCCGATGTGACCAGGTTTGCCAGACTGTCTTAATCTCCTTTAGGCCGCGAAGCCACCTCCGGCACCGCCAACAGAAGAGAGAAAGGGAATAGAGAGAAAGAATGCTCCGTTTAAGCGGGCGCCGACAACAACAACCATGTACCTTCAAACCCAGTGATTATGGCTCTCCTCAATTTCCTCTTCTGCTAGTATATTTTGTCGTTTTCTTATCTCTCCTAATACTTGGTCTCCCAACTTTTTATACAAGTTCGTCAGGTACGTTATTCGCTGTCCCTGTTGACTGCAGTATGTCCTGTGAGTGTCAATTTCACCAAACCCTCTTTCCTCATTATGTGTCCTAGGGATATTTCAAAGTTACCATTTTCGATGACAACTTCAGCATACGTCAAATTTCATATTCATCTGTTAGAACATTGTCCAGCATACATTGCCATATGTATAGCTGGCCACTCATATTCGATGATACCCGTATACGAGGGCGGCTAGCCAATCCCTATTGCAGACGTTGCTCAGGCGCATTTATGTTTATTCAACACCCACAGAACTATGCTGACAAGACCTAAGTTACAGTTTTTGGGAAAGACCGTGTTATCTAGCGATATCAACAATTTGAACTAATCCAGCATATATATATATATTTTGTGTATATTTAGGCAGCAATTTTCATTGATGCATATTTCTATAAATGATATAGACAAGTTTTTTTCTATTTTTTTAAGTAAGTTCCTTTCATATTGTCTGATAAATTTTAATAATATTATCATTGAAAAGATAAAGGAAATCACCATATTGATACATGTTTTAAAATCCAATCTAAGCTTTCGGCTTACATAAGCCATTATGATAGATGACAATTACTTTTTGATATATCAACCAATACACGGAAGAAACAATAATGATAGTCTGTTTTTGTTGCGTGAAAAATTACAAAGCAACGACTAACTCGTGTATACGAGACGCGGAAGCGAAAATCGCGTCGCAGCTCGTGACTTCACACATGACCACGCGAGAGTTAAAGCGAGAAGTATTAAGTATGGGAATCCGTTGGTATAAACCAATGGGTTCTGTTATCATCATTGTAGGCATTTAAAAAAATTTGTGGAGATTTCGTAAAATATTTTGTTCAATAAATAAATTTAACTGTTTTATGTTTTTTCTATGCTTCAATATATATTATATATATATATATATATATATATATCAATCCATGAATTTCCCCTCCTCCTTACTTCTACCACACATATTATTTGTGTATATTCATTTAATTTATTTAAAAAAAAAAATTTAGGTAATCAGGTGTATTTCTTTCTCTCTCTCTCTCTCTCTCTCTCTCTCTCTATATATATATATATATATATATATATATATATATATATATAAAAATCCACAAATAGACTGTTTTAGATGTAATCATTTAAATACATATATATATATATATGAATTGTTACATCTTCATATATATATATATAATATATTTCCAATATATATATTCTGCTTTTTGTTTATTACAGTACACACACACACACACACACACAATTTATTTTTATATATATATATATATATATATATATATATATATATATATATATATAAATATATATATATATATATATATATATATATATATATATATAAACAAATAAGAAAATTACAGTTAGAGTAACAATCTCCAGATCGTAGCATTTACTTTTTTTTAAAAATTTTTAAATACAAATTAGAGCAAATATTATTATAATATTTTTTTATAATAGATTATAATAAAACATTTTCATCGCTACACAAAAACTTCACGAAAAGCTTTAGTGTATCGATGTATAATGTTTTTATTGTAATTTATTATAACATATATATATATATATATATATATATATATATATATATATATCCCAACCGATTAAGTTCTCTAGGTCACTGGTGTGTTTATTTTCAATATAAATACGCAAATAAATTAATATTTTTTGACTTTGCCGGGCGCCGATAGACTAGAATTTAGAATATCCGAGTGATGCCATTTAGCCTAGTGGTTGGAATCTCTGACTTGAATCAGTTGTCTAGTCACAAAATGAAATCTGATAAATACAAACAGTCTGTCTGTGGATGACAGTATACACACACACATACAACACACACAACACACATATATATATATATATATATATATATATATATATATATATATATATATATATATATATATATATATATATATATATAATAATAATATTTATCTACGTTAATAAAAAACACCGATTAAAAAAAAAAGTAAATAAATAAATCAAATAAAAAAACAAAAAATAAAATTAAATAAAAACAAGCAAAATAATTTAACCCAAATAAATAAATAAACGACTTCCGGTAAAATAACCACCATAATAGACTACCCACAATGCACCACTGACCCGTATATGTATAAATAACCGAGAAAAATAACAGCACACGTGGCCTGACGATTGCATATAGCATGAAACAGACTGTCGCCTTCTAAGTGTTGACTTCTATGTTCACTTTTATATATATATATATATATATATATATATATATATATATATATATATATATATATAAATTGTGTATTTGCATAACAATCCTACTTTTTATAGAATTTTCAGTAAAGACAACTAATAAGGTAGTGCGATTGATCATTTAATTCAATTTTTTCTTGTATTTTCTTTTCTGGACATGAAGTGTGTTTTAAAATAAAAAAAGTTCTATATACCCAAGTAGTTTTGGCAATTCTATTGCCATTATCATGGCTTTTTTATTTTTTATTTTTATTTTCAACTGAATGCATAGATTTTTATATATACGTATCTATAGTGATGGAAATGTGTCTTTCTTTTTTTTTTTAATTTATTTTCCAAATACAGGAAGCCCTCGATTAAGGAAGCTAATTTGTACATCGATAACCATAAAAAAAAATTAATTTCCAATTACTATGGTCAAACAGAAGATGGTTTTACGTATGCACTAATCGTATTTTGGTATATAAAAATTTTAATGCACTAGTCGAAAACGAGCGATGGCTGTAATGCCAGCCAATTGTTGCTGCTTTCATATTTGATATTACTGTGTGTTAATATTTAACAGCCCCTCCACGAGGGATATATGTGACACAAGGTCGAGTTTACAGTGGGTTCTCCGAGCCCGTCGGCTCGGCCAAAAATATTTCCGTAGAACCCGCATAAACGGTCTGTCTACCTCCCCGGACGAAACTCTGCCCTTCGGCACAGCCTGATCCGGGTTCCTCTCGGCCCAAAGGCAAAGAGTTTGACAGCAGCTGTGAACAGTCACAGCCCGGTAGAACAATCTACTCGACTGTTCAAAATATTACTTCGTGTTGGCTTTTATCATTCCATTATTAACCCTTTCACACCTGCGTTCCTGAACAATTTTAATCCTTCTGTTTGAGCTCCTGAGTCAAAATTCGCAAATAATTGGTGGGTGTTGTTTCAGGGTAGATATAGAAATAGTTACAAAAATATAAATTCCTTGTTGCTTCCCTGACGGTCTAGGTTGAGACTCTGCACGCATCATGCTAAAAACGATCTTATTTTTTATCCAAAACACATACACAATGAAAAGGCGCAGACATGTTGGCCTAACGTTCGTTGACATCAGAATATTACAGCTTTTCTGATTGGCTCTTCAAAATAAGACAACCAATAGCAAAACACGACGCAAGTGTTTACCTACCGTTCAACAGGTGGCTGGGCATTAAGTCATTTTTCTCTACCACTGTTCAACCGGTGGATAGGCATTATGTCATTTTTCTTTACCACCGGTAAAGCGATGGTCAGTGGTCAAAGTGTTAATGCGTCCATCATTATATCTTTCTTATTCTTACATGTGGTTGACCGCCAATTTAGTCGTACTTTCTACGAGTATGTTGCAGAAAATGACTGAATATGGCTGATGATATCAAAAAGAAAATAGTTTGGATCAATTTACACAAATCTCAGAGGGATTATTTCCCGCAAGCAATATGTGAGGAAAACCATTTATTATCGGATAACTAATAATTGAATTATTTCCGCCATTTTTTTTGCTACACTCTTCTCCCTTTTGTCTCCCCATATATATATATATATATATTGTGATTGAGGATTCATACATTCATGGCGCCATTTTATTGTGACATCATTTACGCTAAAGTAAATTTGGCGGGAAAACTGATATTAATCAGACTTCTGCTAAAATCAAGATGAACGCTTATCTACTGGGGTTGATTTTCTATTCTTTTTCTTATTCAGTCAGAGGAGAGATCAGCAACCAATCTTTGATCATCTAGAGTTTGAAGGTGCATCCATTATCCGTTGTATCATCAGCAAAAGATCGGAGTATACTCTTAGGTGGATTATTTATGTAAAGTAGACAGTCGGAACGAGAAGTAAGCCTTGTGATCGCTTCAAGTTGGTGAGCGAGTTGAACTTACATCTTACCAACGGAATACGAAGGGAATGAGGTTGGCACGCTAGAATGGGCGTCGCATGGTGGGTCCTAGCCGTGAAGGTTAGAAAGTGAAGACTGTGTAGATTTACTCGATTTCGGCCTCAACTGGGTCTTGTAAAGGTAGAGGATAGCATGAAGAGCCAGGTATAACACCGAATAATTACAGGGATCCGATCATTTTCTCAATATCTCTAGCGATGGCATGTATGTACGAATTCCACTTGAGGTCTGGGTTGAGTCCCTGATAGGCGCTCAAGGCACGGGGCCTTCCCGAGTGAAAACCCGTTCATCGCCATTGGTGAAAGTTCTGGGTCCGATCGGCTTTGATGGAATGTTACTAGTTTGGTTTTCCAGTCATTGAATATGACCAGCCAGTTTTTCCCTCACTGAGCTGTTAGAGATAGATCAGATGAGAGATCAGCTGCCGGGCTCCCGTCGCCTAGAGTTTTGAGGTGCATTCATATACCGCATAGATATTTACAAATGATCGGAGGACACCCTTAGGCAGATCATTTATGTCAAGTAAAAAGTGGGCTGGTCTGTGTAGCGACCCCTGGGGCATTATTTGTCACTCACAGGACAGGTTGAAGGCAAAAGGGACAGGAAAGCAGAGAATGTGCCAATATTCAAACATATTCAGTACCTAGCTAAAGATTTCAAATTAACTGTAAAAAATCTATTCAAAATAAAACTATATATATATATATATATATATATATATATATATATATATATATATATATATATATATATATCGAACATGCATAGAATATATGTTCTACGTATAACATAAAACATATAACATAAAACATAGAACAGTGTATGTTCTATGCGTGTAGGTGGCAGTGGATAGAAGTAGTACCTCTGTTCCACGGCTGCTGCAATTATTATTAAGATGGACGGGCAACACTGGTCTTCATCCATCCCCTAAATCTCCACACACCAAATCCTGTAAACCGCTTCAGCAGGCGGGCTAAATCACGTCAAATTACCATCGAATGGCGCTGCACTCTTCTGTGCAATGGTAGTGTCGGAGAGGTATAACTCCGTGATAACAAAACCTGTGGGGTGTTGTTCATTGTGTTCGTGGCAAATATTTACACCAATAATTTTTATTATTTATATTAAATATAACTCGATATGAGTTGTCCCTTTTTCATTCTCGTGATGCCTCTTAATCATGTTTTCAAATTGATTTCGTGCAAAAACAATTGTGTTTTTTCCAATTTTTGGCGCTGTCAGAACCACCGCAAAGGTAATTTTATGTAGTCCTGTGAAGTTTTGTCGAAATCAAAGTTTTAAAAATGTAAAATCCGATCCAATATATAAACGTACACACACACACACACAACCTGGGTTTTATATTAAGTATGATCAATAAAAAATATGAGCAATATACATGTGTATCTCTATATCTACACATAATGATATATACAATAAATAAACGATATATAGACCTATAGCCATCTACACCTCCCCCAAGCATATATTATTAATTTGGTTCAAAAAATAATTTCGTTTTTCTCACATTTTAACATATGTTATAAACGAAAAATTTTTTAAAAAACATGAATGTTTTTTTCTACCATATTTTGCCAATAACTCGACCGAGGATAAACGTAGCATATCTAAAACACATGATATGTATACATTACATATTAAAAACAATCTCATACCCATACATATTCTACACTAAACATATCTCTTAAATATATCTACACACACACACACACACACACACACACACACATATATATATATATATATATATATATATATATATTCATGAACGGAATAATTTTATATATGTCTTAATACCAATTATAATACATGTAAATACTATATTACAAAAAAACCGACACATAACCAAACTCCATAACACGGATATATATATATATATATATATATATATATATATATATACACAAAGATAGATCCCCATATATATATATATATATATATATATATATATATATATCTCAGTACTGAATATTCGAAGGTTAGAGAAATTAGATCATCTTGAATAAGTTTAGAAAATAATCTTGGAATAATATATATATATATATATATATATATATATATATATATATATATATATATATATATTTTTTTCTTCCGTTCCTTAGCTATTATTTTAATGATGAACATGTCTTTTTTTTTTGCTTATGATCTATTTCCTTACGATTCTTCTCTTAATGTTTTAAAGGTAATTATACATTCTTATTGCTCACAGTAGAGTCTAATAGTGTTATAAAAGACATCGTTAATCATTTATAAGATACAACGGTTCAGAGCTTAATCTAACAATTGGACAATTTTGGTGTTATACGACTTGAACATTTTATATATTACACGTGGTGTGTATATATATATATATATATATATATATATATATATAAAAAAATATATAGAAATAGGAAAGAACTGGTTAGGTAAATAATCCAAAGTTCCTTAGTGTTTTAGTTATTATTTTTAAAAAATAGTGCTCGATACAAAAGTAGAGCATAAATATAATTATTTATTTAAAAATATGATTCCAACTCGCGACGTAAGAAGTCTCATGTTTCAAAACACGTGCCTAAAACTTCAATATAATTATTTGAATTAAATTGAGTTAAAGTAAGCTCTGTTCCATCTTCAAGCGAAATTTTTTTTTTTAACGTATTTCTGAAATTTACGTGTTTTAATAATTGAAATCAAAATTTCCATGGTAACAGCTAGGGCGAATTGTTAAAATTGGGTAGGCGTGTGTTGGGTGTTAATAATAAGTATCAGTATAGACACCCCCACCTTACCCTGACTTGACATCTATGAAATAACTCTATACTGATACTTATTATTAACACCAACACAATTTTTAAATAAATGATTATATATATATATATATATATATATATATATACCACGTGTAACAGCAAAAGTGTAAATGTCCTTCAATTTTAGTTTCCCTCACCCCATCTCTCTCCCCCACCGCTTCTTCTTTCCTTTCCTCTCCCTCCCTCTTACTCTGATCTTTAACATTAGATCGTCTATGGTGTGTGTATGTCACCACGAAATGTATTAGACATCCGACAACATTCATATTTCTCCCTTCCACTCCTCTCCCCTCTAAAAACTCTCTGTTTAAGGTTTAATCTCCCACCTTCTCTCGTCTGTTACCCCTCTCTTTAGCTCTAACATTCGTTCCACACTCTCATGCCCTTACACTCTCTCTAAATTCTATTTTTATTTCCGGAGTTGTTTTTTTTTGTTTTTTTTTTGAATTTGTAGGTCTGATGAATTGGATCGTATTTACGATTCCAATGGAATAAATTATGACCATGGAATATTAGTATTTAAGCCTTTTTATTATATCCTTACTCTGTCCTGGACATTGAGTTCTACCTGGATTCTATCCTCTTGGAATTTTTTATTCCCAAATATATACATGTATGTGTGTATGCAACCTATGTATATATACTTATGTATGTGTATTTTACCACTAATATTATCTATCTATCTATC
>CAHIKZ030001948.1:202500-265000 GCA_903632075.3 Acanthosepion pharaonis | reverse complement strand
TTGGCCTGTGAAAAATGTCCCCTGAATGTCTAAACAAAACCGATAACTTCTGCTATGTGTGTGGCGAAGTGACAAAAGTCTTGTGAGAAAAGCTTGCCAATTCTATTTTAGATGCAATATTGGAAACCAAGAATTGGACATCAAGAATTGGAAGACAAGAATTGGAAGACAAAAAGTGAGTACCAAATAATCGTCAACAGAATAGATCGATTTTGGAAGTGTGGCATTGCACTTTATCTGATAGTTACGCTATCACATGATAAATAAAAACACAAAATATTTTCTCCCAAATCCTTATCGTTTTTTGAGGAAACGTGTTTAAATATTAAGTTTAGGTTAAAAATGGTAGAGTAGCAATTTAATAGCTGTAATCAGTTAAAGCCTTATAGAACATCCTAATAAAATTTGCAATTTATTGAAACTTTGGACAAGATGCATGCCACAAGCAAATTATTATTAAATCATTGTGCCATCAAATAAGACCTTCATTTACTTCAAAGGGTAAATATACTGAACAATTTATCCACATAATGATGTTACACGGTGCAATAGTTTTGCATGATTTTTCAATAAACAATGCAAATTTAAAACAGTTTGTCTTATAATTTGTACCCAGTATTATTAGGGTGTTATATACATTTTAACTATTTTTTGTTTTTATTAATTATGATCTAACAAATTATCAAAAAAATTTTATTCACTGAGTTGCCTTTTTTTGTAACCTTTTACAAGTTTTTTTCACAGATTTTACTTATTGAATAAAAGTAAAAACATGTATTATTTATAATTTTTTTTACTTGTTTCTTAATAATTTTGACGGATTTAATCCAGAATTTTCAACTCATCTATCTATCTATCTATCTATCTATCTATCTATCTATCTATCTATCTATCTATTTCAGTCTGTTCACTATCTATCTATCTATCTATCTATCTATCTTAGTCTGCTCATTATTAGTAGATGAGATAAGACCTTCATTTACTTCAAAGGGAAATTGTACTGAACAATTTAGTCACATAATGATGCAATATGGTTAAACAGTGCAGTAGTTTTAGTGCGATTTTCAATAAACAATGCAAATTTAAAACATTTTGTCTTATAATTTATTCCCAGCAGTATTAGTGTGTTATATACATTTTTATCTATTTTTTTTTAATTATGACCGAACAAATGATCTAACAAACTTTATTCATTAAATAGAATTTTTTGTAATCTTTTACAATTTTTTTCAATGTTTTTATTTATCGAATACAGTAAAAAAAATTGCATATTTTGCTTGTGATTATTCATAATTAGAATTCTGGTTTGAATATATTTTCCAATGTATCTAATACAAAAGATATTAACTTTAGTTGGATTTATTCTTGAAATTGTCCTTTTAGTAATCTTTGACAAATCTTTACATCGTTATACTTATCCAATACAGTAAAAAATACATATTTTGCTTGCTATGATTCTTAATTAGAATTCTGGTTAGAATATATTTTCCATTCAATGTATCTAATAGAAAAGATATTGATTTGGATTTCTTCTTGAAATAGTAAAATTTTGAAGTCAGTTTGTAAGCAAAATCCGGCGAAAATTTGTTTATTTTTGTACATTTAACAGACAATCTTTAAAACTAAATGATCAAAACATTGGTAAAACTTTATGAATTTGTTTTTTGTTGCCAATATTTGTGACATTAAAGCCCAGCCTTTTCACCGAGTGCAATGTTGATTTTTCTGAAAAAATTAAAAAAATCAACCTGCTCTAATTCTGCAAGAATACCTGCTGAAGAATTCTCAGTCCATGGCTAACAAGGAAGAAAAAAATGTGTGTCTTTTGCAGTGGTTATGATTTAAAGCTGTCCTGGGTATGACGATAAATTACGTCTGCGTCCTGGGTATGACGATAAACTACGTCCACGTCCTGGGTATGACGATAAACTACGTCAAACAGCAAGACCTCTGATTAGGAGGTTTTGAGGAACATGGAACCATCTCTTAATTGCTGGTGTTCCCAAATCCACCCTGACTCGGTGTGGTAGCACGTGTTTGGGTCACATCTATGGGTAAATAGTTACCCCCCCCCCCAAAGTTGGGTCAAAACACTATGAAAGTGTAAAAATAGTATCTATCTATATTTCTGAAATGAGGTATTATGTACACTATTTACATTATTCGGACTATTGTCCTCATCTGTGTCGCCATATTTATTACAACGCTTCGGCCGTTGTACGCTTCGGCCTTCTTCAGGTGGTTGGAATGCCCTCAAGGACACATGGCACAGTGGATAAAGGCGTTAGATAGATCCAGTGACAGGACCCAAAGAGTGTGAGTTCAATACCTGGTTAAGGCGGTGGAGAACTTGGAGAGGGGAATTAACAGGAGATAACTGATAACTGACATCCATTAAACATGTCACTTGAAACTAGAACAGTCTACTCCAGTGAGCGAAATAAAGTGTTCAGTTCGACATTTCAACTACTTGAACAAGGCCGGAGCATACAACAGCCGAAACGTTGTGATAAATATGGCGACAAAGATGAGGATGATAGTCTGAACAATGTAAAATAGTGTGTAAAAATATGTTTTAATACCAGAAATACATTGTAAAAAAAAATTATTACCAGCAAAACATTTTTGAAGAAAAAAATATTACCAGTAATAAAAATTTTGTCGGCATTAAATAACCAATTGAGGTGTTGTTATGTCATAAAATGTAACAAACCAAACCAAACATGATTTAGAGTGAGCCAGCTGATCATGTCGCTCTTTTGCACGGCCCTTCCAATTGCTAAGGGACTGTCAAGGAAACTGGACTGTCAAAGAAAAGGGACTGTCAAAGGAAATGGAGTGTCAAAGAAAATGGACTGTCAAAGATAATGGATTGTCAAAGGAAATGGAGTGTCAAAGTAAATGGTCTTTCAAAGAAAACGGACTGTCAAAGAAAAGGGACTGTCAAAGGAAATGGACTGTCAAAGAAAAGGGACTGTCAAAGAAAATGGGCTGCCAAAGAAAAGGGACTGTCAAAGAAAAAGAAATGGAGAGGTCAATATCCAAATATTCTCTATCTTTCTATATTTCTGAAAACGGTATTATTTACACTATTTTATTTAGATTATTCGGACTATTGTCCTCATCTTTGTTGCTATATTTATCACAACGTTTCGGTCGTGGTACGCTTCGGCTTTTCTCAAGGACACATGGTACAATGAATAAAGGTGTTGGTTAGATCCAGTGACAGGACCTAAATAGTTGTAAGTTCAATGCTTGGTTAAGGCAGTGGGGAACTCGCAGAGGTGAATTCACATGAGATAACTGATAACTGACATGGCACGTGGAAGTAGAACAGTCTACACCAGCGAGCGAAATAAAGGGTTCCGTTCGACATTCCAACCACCTGAGTAAGGCCGGAGAATACAACGGCCGGAACGTTGTGATAAATATGGCAACAAAGATGATGACAATATTCCGAATAATGTAAATAGTATACAAATATTATATCGTCTTTACGTCCTGTCTCCTATCATGAAGACATACCAATTCCAGAAAAAACAGGAATCGTGTGAAATTGAGTCAGATGATGGAGAAGGAAATGGAATCTAAGGGTCCGGACCATCAACTTCATATGACCAAGATTATAGTTCGACATCCGTCTTTGAATAACTCAAAGTGACTAAAAGACTTAGAGATTTGTAATTTCCTAAGAGTAGACCGGAATTGTTTGGTTCCAGGTTATAGCAATGGAATCTGTTAGCTGATGATTACCATTTCTGTGATCGTTACAACAAATAAAAAAAATAAAATAAAATAAAAAAAATAGAAAAAAAATACATAAAACACCATAATATTCCTTAACATTGATTTAAAACTAATTACAAATTTGAAGTCTTTTAAATAAAATAAACTACAAAATATTCTTGAAATGAAAATAGACTATCAAAGAAGTGCGATCTACTTTACAATACATTCTTATATCCTTTAAAATAAAATCAATACAGTGTAACCCGGATATAAGAGACCCGGATATAAGAGAAACCCGGATATAAGAGACCCGGATTTAAGAGAAACCCGGATATAAGAGAGATTTTCTCTGGTCCCAAATTAGAGCCTGTGTTAATGTATATAAAATAGACCAAACCCGGATATAAGAGAAACCCGGATATAAGAGACTTCTTCTCCGGTCCCGACAACTCTCTTATATCCGGGTTACACTGTATTAAGTATTATATTGTATATTATATGTATATATAAATGTATAGCTTAAAACCAACGACAATTTAACTGATAAAATAAAATATACAAACGATATATAGGGATGATCGAGAGAAAAACTCTATAAATACACTATGTATGTGTTATGATTCCGATTAAAATATACAAAATGCGAAATATTCGTGTAAATATAAAATTAAATATATATATATATATATATATATATATATATATATATATATATATATATATATATATATGTATATATATATATATATATATATATAAGAATAGAATACAAAAAGCTTAACGAGATGAGTCGCACCAAAACCGCTAAAAGGTAAGTAGTAACTTAAATTTACCGCGTATAAATTGGGTTTAACATAAAAATACATATTTACAAATAACACAATTTACAAATTGACATAATATATTCGTTGACTGTATCTGTATAATTCAAGTCGTGTATTTAAACATAAAAAAGGTGATGTTTATATTATTGCCATGTTACAATTATATTAATAATTATGATTTACAAATTTACCCGCCTTGATAATTTTAACTATTTTGTTACATTGAAGTCCAAGAGCTATCACGTTTAATCCATAACCATTTTACTGTCCTTTCTGCTGTATTAGAAATGGTCTGAATCGCCTTTCTTTTGTTAGCACCTACTACGCCAATATCAGTTAGGGCTTTGCATAAAGACCTTGCATCGATTGGCAAACAGCTTGATTTCCACCCATTGTTTTTCCACCTCGTTATTAATTCATCGTATTTTAACATCTAGTTCCATTCTTTCTTATGGAAGGTGATTTGATGCAATGTAATGATATCAATGGTCTTATGCAACCAGTTAACTTCAGTTACAGTCTAGAGAAATGAAGTGTGCTCATTGATCCCTCGTAGACAACTCTGGTAGCTGCCTTGTTGGTCAATGGTAACGTTTTATGTTGGTTTCAATTGTATTAGGGAACGATTTTAAAATACATTGCCCTCCCCAATTTATAGACAGAACAAAACAAATACATGCAGGCGGGAGTGGATTTCCTAGCCGATAAGATAAGCCACGGGCTCATCTGACTCAGTGTTGATGTCAGAAAGCTATGTTCATCCGAATCTACTCTTGTGTGTCAAGCATAATTCTCAGTTTCTGGATTTTTAGCCATTATTACTGTTGCTTTGCCTTGCATATATTACTTTGCTTGTTCAATATTATTTCTGACTTTGTTCTTTTTCATTCTATTTTGCTATATTCTTTTTCTTGAAAACTTTGTCAATTCTGTTTGTTGGGCAGCACTAACATTTATATTGAATCAAAGCCGCTCACTCTTCAACACAGGAACCCACTATAAAAATTCAACGTTTATAGCAATAAATTAACACTGTGTTAATGTCGAACCCAGAAGAAAAAAAACCGCAGGAAATACAAGACTACGTTGCAAAGGAAGGCGAGAAGAAAGGACTAATTATCAAATGTAAGGAGACAGAAAGCATGGTTGGAAGTTAAGAAGGGGAAAAAAGACGCGAGATACGAATTAAAGATACCAAAATCAAACAATATTAAAAAAGAAAGATGCCTTCCAAAAGCTAAACAAAGTATTATAAAACACGAAATTTTCCTTAAAATCAAAGAAAAAAGTGCGCACCTGTTATGGTATAGCTATCCTCCTGTATTGCTGTGAATGGAAAATACGTGTACCTACACAATTTATAGGTAGAACCACATAGATACATGCTGGGATTATTTCCTAGCCAATAAGATAGGCAACTTTGTTGGGCTTAACTGACTCAGTCCGGAATTCAGTTATCCGAATTCGCTCTTGTGCGACAACCACAGTTCTTAGTTTCTGAACTTTTTGACTTATTACTGTTGCTATTGCCTGTCATATATTATTTGCTTAATAAAAAGAAATAAGATGCCTTCCGAAAACTAAAAAGTATTAAAAAACATGAAATTTTCGTTAGAATCAAGTGCGCAAATGTTATGGCATATCTATCCTCCTATATTGCTGTGAATACAAAATACTCCCACCTCCCCTATTTATAGTCAGAACCACACAGATGTATGGAATCTTCTATATTAACCTTCCACCCCTTTCGGAAAAATGTTTCCTTTTATAAAACAAAGCCTTAACCAATCAACATTTCGTTTCAGTAAAATTAAATCTTCTATTGGTGAAAACTGTAGCAAAGCCACAACAGAACTTTTTCCCGCCTAAGGTCCCTGGAGCCGAATTTTAAACACCCAAGTAACAAACACATGACTCAATTCAAGTCAGTCAGTCAGTCAGTCATCAAATTTTAAGAGATCCATACAAACTCCACGCTGTTCAATTTACTGACTCGCAACCACTTAAAGTTTCTCAACAAACTCGACGCAGCTTTCAAATAACCATTTGTCCGCGTGGATATTCATCACCTACAATTGACTTAAAGCGTGAACATTTTCACTACGTCAAAGTAATTGCACATTCATCAATTTAGCCTATCAGTCAAAGGCAAATAACTTAATTCTGACTCATAAATAACAATACATTTTTATATTTTACTAGGCAGACACAAAAATTATTTTCATTTTAATAACAAGCCAAAAGCATCAGCATTTACTTACCACAATTCTGCACGAGTATTCTTCACAACATTATCTCAATTACCAAATCAACAAAAATTCTGTTTATCTTTGTATGTGTATCTATTGCATATAAAAATCTCTTTATTGTTGATCTCTAATCACGTTGTTCAGTCATTTCTTGCTATGCTATTGTCGTTATGTTCTTTGTGTAATTTATTTGTTGTTGGATAATCACAATTTCAAACACGCATAACTTTCACCCTATAAAAATTTACCTTCTGATACACCTCATTCAGCATACGACCCGCAACAAATGCATGCTGGGATTTTTTCCTAGTCAATACGATAGACCATTTCTCAGTGTCATCTAACTCAGTCTTGATGTCAAATGGCTACCTTCACCCGAATCGGCTCTTGTGCGCCAACCACGATTCTTAGTTTCTAAACTTTCTGCCTTATGACTTTTAAGAAATTTCTTACTAAATCCTTGAATATATTATTTGCTTATTCAATATTATTTCAAGCCATGTTCTTTTCGTTCTATTTTATTATATACTTTTTATTGTAAACTTTGTCAATTCTGTTTAATGAGCAGCTCTACCATTTACTTTGAACCAAGGATACTCACTCTACAATGGGTAGCAACTAAAACACATGAACCTACTATAAAAATTCAACGTTTATAGTAATAAATTAACAAAGTGTTAATGTCAAACCTAGAAGTAAAAAAGTTGTAAAGGAAAGCGAGAAGAAAGGACTAATTATCAAATGTAAGAAGACAGAATGCATAGTTCGGAGTCAGCAAGGGAAATAAAAAACAAGATGCGAAATACGAATTAGAGATACCAAAATCAAACAATACAGAAAAAAATGAGTTGCCTTCTAAAAGCTAAACAAAGTATTAAGAAACACGAAATTTTCGTTAGAATCAAAGAAAAGAGTGTGCAAATGTTATGGTATATGTATCCTTTTATATTGCTGGGAATATAACATACTTCCCTCTCCCCAATTTATAGGCAGAACCACGCAGATGTATGATGGGATTTTTTCCTAGTCAATCAGATAGGTAACTTTGTTGGGCTCAACTGACTCAGTCTCGAATTCAGTTACCCGAATTCGCTCTTGTGCCTCAACCACAATTCTTAGTTTCTAAAGATTTCGCCTTTTTACTATTACTTTACCTTTGCATATATTGTTTGTTTACTCGATATTATTTTTCTTGTTCTTTTCTTTTCTTGTTATTGATTACTACAAACTTATATATATATATATATATATATATATATATATATATATTCATATCTATCTATCTAGCTATCTATCTATCTATATCTATATATATATCTATATATATATATATATATATATATATATATATCAGTGTTTTTATTATCTATCTATCTATCCATCTATCTATCTATCTATATATATATCAGTGTTTTTATTATCTATCTATCTATCTATCTATCTATCTATCTCGGTCTTTTTATTATCTATCTATCTATCTATCTATCTATCTATATATATATATATATATATATATATATATATCTCAGTCTTTTTTATCTATCTATCTATCTCAGTATTTTTTATTATCTATCTATCTATCGATCTCGGTATTTTTATTATCTATCTATCTATCTATCTCGGTATTTTTATTCTCTATCTATCGCAGTATTTTTATCTATCTATCTATCTATCTATCTATCTATCTATCTATCTATCTATCTATCTATCTCGGTATTTTTATTATCTATCTATCTATCTATCTATCTATCTATCTATCTATCTATCTATCTCAGTCTTTTATTATCTATCTATCTATCTATCTATCTATCTATCTATCTATCTATCTATCTTAATCTGTTCATTATCTATCTATCTATCAACAATCCATACTTTTACCTGATTCTTTTTCCTCTTTTCCTACGCCTTAACAGTTCATTGTCTTTTTGTCCACTATTTTTTCTTATTCGCTCTCGTCCTCTCTACAATTTTATTTCTCCTCCTTCTCCTCCCTCTCTCTCTCTCTCGTTCTTTACTTCCTTCTCTCTTCTTCTTTTACCTCTCTTCCATTTTGTCCCCTCCCCTCCATGCACACACCGCTAGCATAACAAAATGACTAAGCGAAACAACCAATCAATAGCGATTTGTATTCGTAGTCACCAATTATGACTTCATAATCACTTCTGTCGAGAAATTACGACCGTCATGAATTGCATCGCTCCCAAACTGATTCAGTCACACCCCAGGCCGTTTTTCCAGGTCCTCCCAAAATTACATCTTCGTATTCGTATTTATCAATTGTCGATCATTCCTTTATTCTGATCATTTAATTCCGGTCATTCCTTTATTCCTATCATTCCTTTATTTCTATTATTCTTATCATTCCTTTATTCCGGTCATTCCTTTATTCTATCATTCCTTTATTCCAGTCATTCTTTTATTCCGATCATTCCTTAATTCCAATCATTGATTTATTCTATTCATTTCATTATTCTGAATCATTTAAATCCGAAAATTCCTTTATTCCTATCATTCCTTTAATTCCGATCTTCCTTTATTCCGATCATTCCGTTATTCTGATCATTTAATTCCGATCTTCCTTTTTTCCGATCATTCCGTTATTCTGTTCATTTAATTCCGATCTTCCTTTATTCCGATCATTCCGTTATTCTGATCCTTTAATTCCGATCTTCCTTTATTCCGATCATTCCGTTATTCTGATAATTTAATTCCGATCTTCCTTTATTCCGATCATTCCGTTATTCTGTTCATTTAATTCCGATCTTCCTTTATACCGATCATTCCGTTATTCTGTTCATTTAATCATACTGATCATTTAATCCGACTATTCCTTTATTCCTATCATTCCTTTTATTTTGATCATTACTTTCTTCTGATTATTCCTTTTATTCTGATCATTTAAATTCGATCATTCCTTTATTCCGATTATTCCCCTATTCTGATCTTTTCGTTATTCTGATCATTTAAATCCGATCATTCGTTTATGCCGATGTTTCTTTTATTCCAATCATTCCTATATTCTGACCATTCCTTTATTTTGATCATTTAAATCCGATCCTTCCTTTATTCCTATCATTCCTTTTTATTATGACCATTCCTTTAATCCAGTCATTCTTTATTATGATCATTCCCTTATTCTTTTCATTTAATTCCGAATATACCTTTATCCGATAATTGCTTTATTCTGATCATTCTATTATTCTGATCTTTTAATTCCAATCATTTCTTTATTCCGATCATTCCTGTAATTGACTGGTACCATTTTTTTAGATGTCTTTCTCTTTCCTTTTGTCATCCGACCGCTTGAGCTTTGAAATTCTCAGATCAACATGCATTTTACTTCTCCGATCACCAGGACGATACTAACACGAATTTTATTTGGTAAAAAAGTTCGGAAGTTTTGAGCATTCTGCAGCAGAGACATTTATTTTATTTCAAAATAATACAAAACTCTAATCTCCTTCAAAATAGGCTACACCTGCTTCACAACATCTTTCAGAGCATTTTGGCAACTTCCCGAGTTTCCTTGTAGACCTCAAAGCTAAAAGGATACAGCATCATTATTGTTTTCCATATCATCAAAACAGTATTCCATAAAAAAGTTTTACTCAATTAATAGGGTTTTTTTTCCAGTGATTTTTTCCGAAATTTAAACAAAATCCTACCAGTAACTTATGAATTCTTCATTATTAAAATCACTCTAAATTCATACGCAACTAATTCTATGTTATAACCATTTGCAATACATTTTTTTTATAGTAATAATAAAATTGCAAAATATTTTTATAGTAAAATCGTTTCCAATGCATTTTCATAGTAAAAATCATTTCCAATGCATTTTCATAGTAAAAATCATTTCCAATGCATTTTCATAGGAAAAATCATTTCCAATGCATTTTCATAGTAAAAATCATTGGCCAATGCATTTTCATAGTAAAAATCATTGGCCAATGCATTTTCATAGTAAAATCATTTCCAATGCATTTTCATAGGAAAAATCATTTCCAATGCATTTTCATAGGAAAAATCATTTCCAATGCATTTTCATAGGAAAAATCATTGGCCAATGCATTTTCATAGTAAAATCATTTCCAATGCATTCTCATAATAAAAATCATTTCCAATGCATTTTCATAGTAAAAATCATTTCCAATGCATTTTCATAGGAAAAATCATTTCCAATGCATTTTCATAGGAAAAATCATTGGCCAATGCATTTTCATAGTAAAATCATTTCCAATGCATTTTCATAGGAAAAATCATTTCCAATGCATTTTCATAGGAAAAATCATTGGTCAATGCATTTTCATAGTAAAAATCATTTCCAATGCATTTTCATAGGAAAAATCATTTCCAATGCATTTTCATAGGAAAAATCATTGGCCAATGCATTTTCATAGTAAAATCATTTCCAATGCATTCTCATAATAAAAATCATTTCCAATGCATTTTCATAGTAAAAATCATTGACCAATGCATTTTCATAGTAAAAATCATTTCCAATGCATTTTCATAGTAAAATCATTTCTAATGTATTTTCATAGGAAAAATCATTTCCAATGCATTTTCATAATAAAGATCACTGGCCAATGCATTTTTAGAGAAAAAATCATTTCCTGAGGGAATATTTTGTTTATTCGTAGAATAAGTACTTAAAAATCTCCCCTTCTCTCTACCAGAAGCTGATAGCTCAGGAACAAATTCTCCAACTGATGCTAAATCATCTGGTTTTGATCCCGTCTTGAGACAATTGGATGTCTAGCCACACTGATGAGCTGTGAAACAGTCTGTCTGTGGATGAATATATATATATTATTTACATTATTCGGACAATTTTCCTCATCTTTGTCGCCATATTTATCACAACATTTCGGCCGTTGTACGCTCCGGCCTTCTTCAGGCGGTTGGAATTTCGAACTGAGCCCTTTATTTCGCTCACTGGGATAGACTGTTCTAGTTCCACATGCCATGTTTGATGGATGTCAGTTATCATTTATCTCCCTCTAATTTCCCTCTGAAAGTTCTCCACTGCCTTAACCGGGTATTGAACTCACACTCTTTGGGTCCTGTCACAGCCGATAAAGGCGTTGATTAGATCCAGTGACAGGACCCGGTGAGCGAAATAAAGGGTTCAGTTCGAAATTCTAACCATCTGAAGAAGGCCAGAGCGTACAACGGCCGAAACGTTGTGATAAATATGGCGACAAAGATGAGGACAATAGTCCGAATAATGTAAATAATGTACATAATACCCTCATCTCAGAAATATAGACAGAATATATATATATATATATATATATATATATATATATATATATATATATATATATATATAGATGCGTGTGTGTGTGTGTGTGTGTGCGTGCGATAAGAACAATTTTATCAAAAACAATTTTAGGGGAAAGATATATTACATGAAGAAAATAAATACATTGAAATACTTCCAAGCTCATCTAATAATCTAACTACTTATTATACAATCCGAAATAAGACAAATAAAAATAGAATTCTCCTTCCTGATAAACCTAACGACGCCCCCAAATATATATATATATATATATTGTTCTACCGACTAACTCTAGCACAACTACAAAGGAAAAGAATTTATCTAAACTCAATATAAAATTCGTCACAACTACATCTAAAACAATGAAAAACTTAATTAATGCATAACAAAGCAATAATCTAAAACTAAAGAAACTTACTCTATTACCTGACGGAATACACTGGAGAAACCTCAAGGAATTTAAATAAAAGATTATATGAACACGAAAGGGACCTTTTACAAAACAACACATTAAACGTATTTATCGTAACAAGACTGACCACAAATTTCACATAAACAAATTCCGGACATCCCGCCAAAAGACTTTAAAATCAATCTCTTCACCACGAACCTGGCTATGATGTGAGTGATTACCCCACACATCAACGTCAACATTAACTTAGTCCGATGAGGTCGAAAAAAACGAAAGCCATTACACCATTAATTAATCATTTTCTAAGGATCGGAATCTCATGAAGTATTGGAATGAAGTTTATATATATATATATATATATATATATATTTCATTATATATATATATATATATATATATATATATATATATATATATATATATATTATTTAATATATATATTATTTCATATATATATATATATATATATATATATATTATTTCATATATATATATATATATGTTACTTCAGGATGATTTTCCAACTTATTCAAGATGATCTTCGTCCTCTCTAACCTTCTAACTTTCTGTCCTGGAGTAACAATGAGCCTCACAGGGTTCATGTACGATTTCATTTTCAAGTCTTTTTTTCACTGCTCTTTGGACTGTCGTAGATGAAACTTTTTCTCTCACGTGCCAAAAGTCTTATGAATTGAGTTGGATCTTTTCTAATTGATCTCTTTAGCTCTAAGTTGAAATGATGATTCCTCTTCCTACTATGACATCCTGATTCAGTTTTCCTCTCTATTGTTCCCTCTTTTTAAAACCGTTCTTTTGATGGTTCTTGCATGGATTTTGAACATGGAAACCAGAGTTTGAATATTGGTACCATTACTGAAGGCCTAAATAATCCTTTTTCTTTGAGCATCTGACACAAAATGTTTTTAAACGGTTCTCTTTCTAGCTGAATAACTTAAAGGGTTTCACAATGATTCTTATATACAAATGGTGTCAAGATGGCTAAACGTCTTATCTGAAAACCTCGAAAAAAGAAACTCAATCAGTTTAGTAGTTTTTTAGTTATTGAATATTTTGTGGGATTGATAATTATGCTGCTAAACGATTTGGACAATTTTTCTGTTACACCCTGGATATGCGTGTGTGTTTGTGTGTGTGTGTGTGTATGTGTGAGAGAGAGAGAGAGAGAGAGAGAGAGAGAGAGAGAGTTGTGGTGAGTTAAATATTCATTATTGTCCTGGGTATGACGATATACTACATCTGCGTCCTTGGTAAGACGATAAACTACGTCCAGCAGCAAGGCCTCGGATCAGGAGGTTTTGAGGAGTGTGGAACCACCTCTTAATTGCTGGTGTTCCCAGGTCCACTATGACCCGGGGTGGTAGCGCCTGTTAGGGTCCCAGCTATGGGCAAATAGTTAACTCCCCAAACTGGACTCAAAACACTATGAAAGTGTAAAAATAGATTTTAATACCAGAAATACGGTTTTGTAAAAAAATTACCAGTGATAAATATTTGAAGAAAAATTATTATCAGTGATAAATTTTTGAAGAAAAAAATATTACCAGAAATACATTTTTGGAAAAAAATATTACCAGCAATACACTATTGAAAAAAATATTACCAGCAATAAATTTTTTGAAAAAATATTACCAGCAATACATTTTTGGAAAAATATTACCAGCAATACATTTTTGGAAAAATATTACCAGCAATAAACTTTTGGAAAAATATTACCACCAATACATTTTTGGAAAAAAATATTACCAGCAGTACATTATTGGAAAAAAATATTACCAGCAATACATTTTTGGAAAAATATTACCAGCAATACATTTTTGAAAAATATATTACCAGCAATACATTTTTGGAAAAAAATATTACCAGCAATACATTTTTGGAAAAATATTACCACCAATACATTTTTGGAAACAACTATTACCAGCAGTACATTACTGCAAAAAAAATATTACCAGCAATACATTTTTGGAAAATATATTACCAGCAATACATTTTTGGAAAGAATATTACCAGGAATAAATATTTGGAAAAAATATTACCGGCAATACATTTTTGAAAAAAGAAATATTGCCAGCAATAAAAATTTTGTCGGCATTAAATAACCCACTGAGGTGTTGATATGCCTTAAAATATAACAAAACAAACAAATATTCATTCGGTTGTTCTGAAATTCAAATCTCGTCATACATCCATGACACCATTCATGAACATCGTATTTTTTATTTCAAATTTATTCATGTTCAAAATATTTTTGTAGCATTATGCACTTCGGGTGTCAGCTGCGCTAAACCTCTTCTTCGCAATCAGCCCGGCTTGCAACTTAGAATTTGCTACGCTAACAACGCATCTGCGATGTATTTGGTGGGCGGGAAGCTGATAGTGTAAACATTTTTAAAACCTCAAAATTGGATTTAGGAGGAATTAATTAGCGTAATGACATTTTCTTAGCGACAATAATTCTCTTCTTTCAAATCGACGTGGCAATCCAATCTTTTTGCACGGGAATGGAAAGAATTCTTCAACCGGTAGCGGCCATTCTTATAGAAGCAGACAAAATTAGGCCAAATCCGATTTTCTTTTGTGCAATATCGGCTGAACCGATAGGGAGGAGAAGAAAAAAAAAAAAAGCAGATATCTCCAGATAAGCGAAACCAGATGAAAACGGAAGGCGTGCGTGTTACTAATGATCTGTTGATTACAGGTGTGAAAAAGAAAGAAAACTCAATATTTATTGTCTTCTCTACGAGAGTATAGCTATCATATTTGTATTCTCCGAATATAGAATAATGTTATTAAAGGAACCACAGTAGGTTTTCTGTCGTCAAATACCGCGGGCAGATGCATTATAAATAGATTTATTTATGCCCGTTTGAAAATTGAATGTTCTGCATCGAAGAGTTCTCGCCTTTCTGTTGACGTTCGAAGAAAATGGTTAACAAAAGGCGTCGGTTATATCTGTCCTCGAGCGAAGCGCATCGAATAGAGATTTCTTCTTCTATGTATTATTTCCCTTCAGGGCGTTGGCGATCATGGCTCTCCACAAATTTCTGTCCTTTCTAGCTTTCTAGTAAATGTTGCCTTTTTGCTATCCCTCCTAAACCATGTTTCGCCGTCCATTTACTCAAGCTCTCTAAGATATGCGTTGTTTTCGCTGTCCCTATTTTTTCAATAATTTCATCCTAAGCAAGGCAATTAAGCCACTAAGACGCAAGGGGGGTTACTGAGCGTTAGAGAATATGAGAAAAACTACTATTAAGGAGAGAAGACAATAAAACAACAAGAATTAAGAAGACAAGATAACGATTGACATTGCATTTAAATTACTGAAGATCAAAGACAATAAAGCCACTAGGACGCAAGAGGTTAATGAGTGTTAGAGAATATGAGAAAAACTACTATTAATGAGAGAGGACAATAAAAGAATAAGAATTAAGAAGACATAATATAACGATTGACATTGGATTTAAATTTTTGAAGATCAAAGGCAATAAAGCCACTAGGATGCAAGGGGGTTACTGAGTGTTAGAGAATATGAGAAAAACTACTATTAAGGAGAAAAGACAATAAAAGAAACAAGAATTAAGAAGATAAGAAGATAGTAGGTTATGTGTTGTTTTCCTCTTGACTTCAGTATGTCCTGTGAGTATTAGATTTTCCAAACCCTCTTTCCTCATTATGTGCCTTAGGTATTTTAACTGTCTTTTTCTGATTCTAAGTATCCTTTTTGTTTAATTCTCTCTAAAAATTCATCGTTGTTGATATTTTCTGTCCATGATATTTTCAGCATCTTTCTATAGAACCACTTTTCTGTTGCTTCAGGCCTCTTCTTTATTTGTGAGGTGTCCAGTATCCATTGCCATATAGAAGAACTGATATTACAGTACTATTTTCCTTGTTTCTAACGATTTTTTTCCTGTTTCTTAATACTTTGCTTAGCTTTTAGAAGACACCTTTCGCTATCCCTACGATACTTCGGATTTCAGTGTCACGCTTTTCATCCGCCGTTAAGAGAATTTCCAGATATTTAAATATTTGTACTTGTTTGATTTTGGTATCTCCTATTCGTAATTTGCATGTTGGACTGTTCCTGTTGTTTTCACCGTGCATTTGTTCTTCTTAGAATTGATGTTTATTTCGAGATTTACTTGAGCCCTGCACTGACTCAGGCTGTGGCACCAGGCTGGTTTTTAACGTGGGGACCTGAGTGTTTGCACTCGGACCGCTGGTCTAAGCCAGTCTTACCTAGTCATAGCCCGTCATACCACCGCTACGTAGCAGATGTCACGGAACGGTGGAGAGAAAACAAGAGAAGAGAGAAGGCCTCCGGTATGAAACAGGTACTACATCTACAGCAACCATCCGGACGGGGAAAACACTTCTACTCCTCTCCCAATCCATCCAGAAGAAACCTGGGGAAAGGCCTCCAAATGATGTTTAGTTCTTTCTTCTCGCTTTCCTTCACTACTTTCTGTAGGAGTTCTTGGGCACCTCGAGGCGGTGTAATGGTTAGCAAGCTTGTCTCGCTAGAACAATTACGACTGAGTAGCGAGTTCGATCCTCACTCGGTGCCCCCTACCTTCGGCCTTTTGCCACATCTAAGCTACGCTTGTAAAATTACTGTAGGATTTCTTGCAATTTCCTTTTTGTGTCTGTGTCATCTGCATATCATATGTTAAGATTATGGCCGCGAAATAAATCCTGGTAGGAGTTATAATTCTATCAGAATCACAAGACGGTAGGTGTTGAACAAGTCCGGCGAGAAGACACATCCTTGTCTTTCGCCCCATTTTTTTTTTGTATATTTGCTGAATTTATTTTCTATCCCAATGCAGGCGGTTTGCTTCCAGTAGAAACAGAGAATTCATTCTCTGGGTAACAACTCTTCATTGCGCTAGGGTCCGGATTTACATCCTAATGTCTGCAGTAATAACCAAAGCTGTGTATTTCTATTTTCCATTAATTCCCATGGCCGTTAATGGGTTATAGGTTGAAAGCATACGATATGACGTTGTCACGATATCTTCTGTGATGGGATATATAATGAGGAAAGTAGGCTTGGCGAATTTAAAATTCATAGAGCGAAATAAAGGAAAGCAATGAAAAAACAATGAATAACCTCTTCTGATTGTCAACCCTCAAAATAAAGTGTGGATGTGCAGTTGGTGCAATGAATCATGGCTTGAAATAAGAAACCAGTGTAGCATGTTCGAGTTCCAGTCGGGTTCTGTACATGCACTTACGCATAAAAATATCCTTGGGGAAAAGTATGAATCCTATTTCTCCGCTAGTTATGGATTAAATAGTAGGAATTGTATCTGGAAAAATCATTGTTATTCTTGAAAATATTGTCAATTAAATATTCACTGTGAAAAAAAAAGAATTATTCTTAAAATCCAAAATGTGTTTTGGTTTTAAGTAAGCTAAAAAGGGTTGATAAGGCATAAAATTGAATTATTTTTACAATGCAAGATATGTTTTGGTTTTATCTAACATAAAAAGGGTTGATAAGACATAAAAAAAAGAATTATTCTTACAATCCCAAATATGTTCTGGCTTTAAATAACCTAAAAAGAGTTGATAAGGCATAAAAAAGAATTATTCTCTTCTCCCACCTATGGGTTAAATAAAATTTGTATCTTATCTCCAAAAAGTTGTTAATGCAATATTCACTCGCAAAAAAAAAGAATTATTCTTGCAATCCAAAATATATTTTTGGCTTTAAATAACCTAAAAAGTGTTGATAAGACATAAAAAAAGAATTATTCTTGCAATCCGAAATATGTTATGGCTTTAAATAAACTAAAAAGAGTTGATAAGTCATAAAAAAAAAGAATTATTCTTGCAATCCGAAATATGTTATGGCTTTAAATAACCTAAAAAGGATTGATAAGACATAAAAAAAGAATTATTCTTGTAATCCGAAATATGTTATGGCTTTAAATAACCTAAAAAGGGTTGATAAGACATAAAAAAAGAATTATTATTGCTTTAAATAACCTAAGCAAATATTAAGAAACAGAAAAAAATCGTTAGAAATAAAGAAAAGATTGCTGAACTGTTATACAATATAAGTGTAGGTGTATATGCAAAATGACTATTTTGGAAGACCATAAATCGACCAGTCGTCAGCTGGCATGATAGAATGCTTCTAGTTAAAAAAGTGGAAGACAACACAACAATCAGTCTATCTATATGCTAGTGAACAATCTCTTCACAAATGAAGAAAGAACGTGAAGCAACAGAAATTTTGCTCTACAGAAGGATGCTGAGAATACCATGATTCTAACATATCAGCGAAGAAGTTTTATAGAAAAAGAAAACAAAAAGGACACATACATTTAACATCAGAAAGTGACAGGTGACATTTCTGGGGCATATAATGAGGAAAGGGGGTCTGGGAAATTTGATACTCACAGGTCAGATTGAAGTCAAGTGGGGCAAAGGAAAACAAAGCATAGCACACCGAGCGAGATTAATTCAACTAATGGCGGAGGAAGGTTTTGGAGAGATAACAAAAAGACAAAAATTATTAAGATTTACAAATGACAGGAAATTGTGGAGAGCCATGATCGCCGTCGCCCTGAAATGACATGGCACATAGAAGACGAAAAGCAAGCAAAATAAGAAAAGGTAAAAAATTATTAAGGGTTACAATGGACAGGAAAATGTGGAAAGCCATAGTCGCCTACGTAATGTAGGGACACGGCGTATAGAAGAAGATGAAAAGAAACCTTGATGAAATGGATGGTGGAGGAAAGTCTTGGAGAGATAAGAAAAAGTCGAAAATTATTAAGGGTTACAATGGACAGGAAAATGTGGAGGGTCATCATCACTAAAGTCCTGAAGGGTCGCAGCACATTGAAGAAGAGGAAAAGCACGCTTGAAGAAATTAATGGTGGAAGGGTTTCGAGAGATAACAGAAATTAATGGTGGAAGGGTTTCGAGAGATAACAGAAAGACAAAAATTAGTAAGAGCTACTACGGAAGGAAATTGTGGAGAGCCATGGTCGCCTATATACTGAAAGGACACGGCTCATAGAAGAAAACGAAAAGCAAGCTTGATGAAATGGATGGAGGAGGAAAGTTTTGGAGAGATAATAAAAAGAAAAAACATTATGAGTAACAAAGACAGGAAAGTGTAGAGAGCCATGATCGCCATTGTCCTGAAAGTTTCTTTCATATTTCAAAAGTTATGTTTTATTTTGTATTAACCCTCTGAGCCCCGTGTTTCTGAACAATTTAACCCTTCTGCCTAAGCTCCTGTGTCAAAATTCGCAAATAACTGGTATGTAATGTTTTACGGTAGGTATAAAAAATAGTTACGAGTGTTTACCCACCGTTCAACCGGTGGCTGGGCATTACGTCATTTTTCTCTGTCACCGCTAAAGCGGAAGTCAGGGCTCAAAGGGTTATGGGTTAAGTTTATGCTTCAAAATGGCGTTTTTCTTAATGCTATGTTGATCATTTTTGTTTACTTGATATAGGATGTTTTGATGCAGAAAAACTAAACCAAATTGTGGAAAATAAATGTTTTATTTTAGGATTCAGCACCTCAACCCCTAAATTATTCTAAATTAAACTAATCAATCACCATTTCCAAACAAATTGGCTGGTATCTTGGCTTCAGTCATTTTCCTACTGCCGGGGCATAGCTTCCCTGTTTCATTTCAGTAAAGATTTCCATTATAATTCTTCTTATGAGTTTTTCTCTTCGATACGCAGACTTTACGAATTTCAGCGCAGTACTAGATTGGCAGTAAGGTCTTACCATTTTACCATCGAAATGGTTAGATATAACCGTAACTTCTACGCTAACACTTTATTCTTTTCCACTTGTTGAACTCCCTTTCAGCTTTTTGATTCCAGTCAACTTCGATCTTCAAAAATTTAAATGCAATGTCAGTTGTTATCTTCTGTCTTCTTAATTCTTGTTCTTTTATTGTCTTCTCTCCTTAATAGTAGTTTTTCTCATATTCTCTAACACTCAATAACCTCTTGCGTCCTAGTGGCTTTATTGCCTTTGATCTTGAAAAGTGAAATGCAATGTCAATCGTTATCTTCTATCTTCTTAATTCTTGTTCTTTTATTGTCTTCTCTTCTTAATAATAGTTTTTCTCATATCCTCTAAAACTCTGTAACCCCTTGTGTCCTAGTGGCTTTATTGCCTTTGATCTTCAAAGATTTAAATGCAATGTCAATCATTATCTTCTGTCTTCTTAATTCCAGTTCTTTTATTATCTTCTCTCCTTAATAGTAGTTTTTCTCATATTCTCTAACACTCAGTAACCCCTTGCATCCTAGTGAATTTATTGCCTTTGATCTTCAAAAATTTAAATGCAATGTCAATCGTTATCTTCTGTCTTCTTAATTCTTATCCTTTTATTGTCCACTTGTTTTATTTTTCTATTCTCTCACACCCAGTAACCTCATTGCGTCTTAGTGGCTTTAATACCTTACTTGGGGTTAAATGATTAAAACATTTGTAGGTCTGTATTATAGAAACATAGAAATTTGCTACCATCCTCTGTTATTCTTTTTACCAGACCTTATTATTCTTTTTACCTGACTTTTTTATTCTTTTCACCAGACTCTGATAATCATTTTTACCAAACACTGATATTCCTTTTATCAAACTCTGTTATTCTTTTTACCAGACTCTGATAATCTTTTAAACAGATTCTGTTTTTCTTTTTACCAAACCCTTTTATTCTTTTAACCAGATCCTGTTATTTTTAACCTGACTCTTTTAATTCTTTTTAACAGATTCTGGTAATCATTTTTACCAAACACTGTTATTCATTTTACCAAACTCTTATTCTTTTTACCAGGCCCTGTTATTCTTTTTACCTGACTTTTTTATTCTTTTCACCAGACTCTGATAATCTTTTTACCAGGCACTGATATTGTTTTTACCAAACTCTGTTATTCCTTTTACCAGACTCTGATAATCTTTTTACCAGATTGTTATTCTTTTTACCAAAAACTGTTATTCCTTTTACCAGGCACTGTTATTCGTTAACCTCATGCCAGCTTCTGCTGTAGTCTTATAATCTATAACAGCAAAGATTAATTACAAGTTGAAAACATGGTGCTGGGAAACATAAGTTATTACGTTAATGAAAGGGTTATTTAGATTTAGTGAAAAGTTAGAATTTGTATTGCGTCTAATAGGTTCTATTACAAATTCAAGGATGAGAGTCGATAGACGCGGACAATCATTGCCTCTGGGAAGTCCACGGCATGAACAGCTATAAAAGTTTAACAAAGAGAATTGACCAATTTCACATCTCGTCTGGTCTGACATTAATGAATTTCCTCGTGGTGCTGCGCCGACTTAGTTTGATAGACTTTAGTAGACGGGATGGATGGAAATTCGTTACACGAGCGAATACAGCTTGCCTTGGGACTCGGATAACCGATTGTTTACCATTGGAAACAAATTTAAAAAGCCAGGGTTTCGAAGGCCGTTTTTCAGCTCATACTGGCTTCCATAAGATCACCGAAGTTAAGCAAAGTCGAGCCTGGTCAGTACCTAGATGGGTGTCCGCTTTATAATACTAGCTTCTGTAAGTCCATATTCTGCAATTTCAAATTGATGTAATGGAATAACCTGTCACCCCCATGAGTGACTACACTATAGGTAGTAACTACCTATAAGTATCTGTAAGTCAGCGGACTACAGGGTCTATATGGGATCTGTTACTCAACTTCTAGCTGCTGTCGAACTCTCTGCCTTCGGACAGAGAGGAACCCGGACAAGGGTCCGCCAAAGGGCAGAGTCTCATTCGAGGAGGTAGACTTGAAGCAGTTTATGCGGGTTCAAAAAGGGAATATTTTTTGCCGAGCCTACGGACTCGGAGAACCCACGTTAATCCGGCCTTGTGCCATATGCAACCCTCGTGGGGGGTAGGTAAATATACTAGATGGGATCTGTTACTCAAGTCCTAGCTGCTGTCGAACTCTCTGCCTTCGGACAGAGAGGATCCCGGACGAGTCTATGCCGAAGGGTAGAGTCTCGTCCGGGGAGGTAGACAGACCCGAACCCGCTTATGCGGGGTTATGGAGAATTTTTGGCCAAGCCTATGGGCTCGGATTGCCGCACATTAAATTCGGCCTTCTATCACATCCTACCTTGTGGGGAGTCTGGTAAATATTTCTACTGGGACTTACACGAGAACTACCGGCCTTCCAATACTAGCACTCACTACTGGATTGACTTGTGACGACCTTGTTCATAACTGTTACCTTTATTCTTATTGTACTGTTTTTTTTACAATAAACCTTTATTTATTTTATCCACCTTGTTTTTCAATTATATATTGCTATTAGCACAGAATATAACAAAGACTTCCAACCACAACAACAACTCATCTCTCCTCTAACCTAGCTCAGGTGGTTCAATGGGAAAAGTATCTCTAAGTCAATGGACTACAGAGACTAGCTGAGATCTGTTGAGTACGACTCAGATATACGCGGGAACTACCAACCTTCCAGTAGTAGCACTTACTACTGGATTGACTTGCGATGACCTTGTGCATAACTGTTACCATTATTCTTATTGTACTGGTTTTTACAATAAGCCTTTAATTATTTTATCCACCTTGTTTTTACAAGTATATATTTCTATTAGCACGGAATATAACAGAAATAAAACGTTACATGATGTCTTTTATACTGCATTTTTTTTTAAGAGATTCACTTTGACTTCCAGCCACACCACATTAAAACACGGGTTCTTGCACGATCAATAAAATTGTAAACTTGAATATGCCGGTGGTGTTATGGATAATGGCTCGGAATTGTTAATCGAAGACCTGTGTTCCAAATCCCCGTTAAGTTCTTTATATTCACTTAAGCGCAAATCCCCTTGGGGATGGTGTTAATACACATCTTACCCCCAGTTAATTTTTTAAGGCAATTTACCCCAAGCAAGGTGGGTGTGCCGCTAGCACACACGCGGTTACAGAGGATTAAGAAGAAGAGTAAAGAGGCATGTTTGGGGAAAGGATACAGAGAAGGACGGGGAACAAGCTCAGAGTGTCAGATGTCGATTGACATTACACTTGAATATTTGAGGATTATAGTCATCGGAGAATCAAGTAAGGGGAAAGGAGTTCCAGAGACGGGAAGTGTGGAAGAAGAAGCTGTTTGAGTAGAAGAGACGGTTGCATTTAACCGTTTTGACAGTGAAAGGGTGAGACCGAGATGCCAGCCTGGTAGCGCGTTTAAATTCTTGTAGTCCGGGAACCAGCGAAAGTAGCTCGTCGGAAAAGTTGCCGTGAAAAATATTTGTAGAAGAGACAGAGGTAGGCCACGACACGTCTATGGGATAGCTATTGTAGACTAGATGCCAGATTAGGACCTATCATATTGCATATTCGTCTCTGGATTTTGTCAAGGACCTCTAGACGTACAGCGGGTGCACAAATCCATATATGACAGCAATATTCCATGCAAGGACGGATGGTTGATTTATAGATTTGAAAGATGGACCCAGACGAGAAAAAAAAAAAAATGGCACGACACAGATACTTGTATTAATAATCCATTATAATCTCCTCCCTTAATTCTTACAATCCATGAATAATTATGGCTTTAAATAACCGGCAATGGGTTCGTTTTATGTGTTGTGTCCCTTCAGGGAGTAGGCGATCATGTCTCCGCACCTCCTCCTGTCCCTTGTGATATAATGGAATATGCATACACTTGTGTTCCCCCCCCACTGGAATATGATTGGCTGGTGTCCGTCATAAATACCGACGGACGTGGAGGAGAGTCAAAAGAGCCTTAGTCTGAGAGCTAAGTCGATAACGACGCCCATTGGACTACGCCATTGATCTACACTTCTTACCTGCGACTACGACGCGTACCAGTCGATTACTGCTACCGTATTCTACTTGGTTATAGTAGCCAAAACCACTTAGCTACTTCGTTCAAATATATCCCTTTCCGTGACATATCACTTTTATAAACGTGCAAGGTGGGTCCTGCCGAGAAAAACTGCCAGGCACTACACAGTGCACAACCTTTTCTAGCAGTGGATCTAGCAATTGGTTCCATATAACAATTCCACTCCATTTTAAAAGAAAGGAATCAATTTAAACTGATTTACAGTAATGCCTGAAATCACATTAGTTATTTTAGCTATACTTAAAATTAGATACATTAAACTTTATAACATTTTTTACAGATTATTTCTATTGCAAATACAAATAAAATTATAATTTTTTAAAGTGCACACGAACTTTATGGACACCCTGTATTTATAGAAAAACAGAGACGCCATTTTACAGCTTTGGATTTTATCAAGAATCTCGAGATATATAGCAGAAGCACCAGATCAGATATGGAAGCCATATTCAATGCTTGGACGAATGTTAGATTTTGATATAATGGAATATGCGTACACAATGGTTCCCCGTCACTGGAATATGATTGGCTGGTGTCCGTCATAAATACCGACGGACGTGTATGAGAGTCAAAGCCTTAGTCTGAGAGCTATGTCTATAACGACGCCCATTGGACTACGCCATTGATCTACACTTCTTACCTGCGACTACGACGCGTACCTGTCGATTACTGTTAACATATTCTACTTGCTTATAGTAGCCCAAACCACTTAGCTACTTCGATTAAATATATCCCTTTCCGAGACATATCACCTTGTAGCTCCAAATAAGTGTTGTCTTTTTTTTATTTCTCTCAGACCCTGTTCTGCCATCCACTTGCTTAAGTTCGTTATGTCATGCGTTGTTTTTCCTTGTCGCTCTTTCCCTTTATCCGCCCTGTGAGTATCAAATTTTCCAAGCCCTTCTTTGTTATTTACGTGTACCAGAAATAAGATTCCTCTTTGTTTGCATCACCTCCAAAACCTCATCGTTGCTCACATGTTCGGTCTATGATATCCTTAGCATCCTTCTGTAGAACCATAACTCCGTTGCCTCGAGTCTCTTCTTCATCTTTGAGGAGACCGTCCATCATTCGCTGCTGTAAATGAGGACAGATGTCGCGTAGCAGCTCAGTACTCTTTTCTTTGGTAGCAAAGAAATCCTCCTGTTTCGTAATACTCTGCCTAACTTTTGGAATGCTTCTTTTGGTCATCCCAAAATGTCTTCGAATCTCATTATTCGCATTGACCGTTCTCTGTCAGAACACTTCCCGGATATTTAAATTTTCGCACCTGCTTGATTTTAGGGTCTCCGTCCTGTAAATCTCATTTCGGGCTCATCTTTTTATTGATGACCATGCAATCTGTCTTGAAAAACTCATCGTTGCTCACATATTCGGTCCTTAGCATCCTTCTGTAGAATCATACCTACGTTTTCTTCGAGGCTCTTCTTTATCTTTGAGGTGTCTGTCCAACATTCGCTGCCGTAAAGGAGGACAGTTAAGTACTCTTCTTTTTTGTTACCTGTCTCGTAATACTCTGCCTAGCTTTTGGAATGTGTCTTTTGGGCCATCCCAAAACGTCTTCGAATCTCAACATCGCATTGTCCGTTCTCTGCCAGAACACTTCCCCGGTATTTAAATTTCCGCACCTGCTTGATTTATGCATCCCCGACCTGTAAATCGCATTTCGAGCTAATCTTGTTGTTGATGAGCAAGCATTAAGCCGTATAAAGTGAATCCATCAATCGGCGCATACAGGTCTTCCCTAACCCGACTTGAAAAGCTGCTCTTGTAAGTATTTAATAAGAATTTAAGGATTAAACCAAGAGAGGCTGTGATAACGCGGAACAACAACAAAAAATAAACAACTATATTTTTCATGTATTGAATCAATTAGCAATATTAATGTAATTAATGGTGAATTCTCTTCGCTAACAGACTTAATATAAGCATTAACTTACTAACAATCCAACAGTTATCCAAACTGTTCAACTATCGAACTCTCTGCCTTTGGTAGAGAGGAACTCGGACGAGGCTTTGCCGAATGACAAAGTTTCGTCCGGGGAGGTAGACAGGCCATGAACCCGTTTATGCGGGTTCTAAGTGAATATTTTGGCCGAGTCTACGAGTTCGGAGAAACCCACGTTAAACTCGGCCTTGTGCCACATACATTCCTCGTGGAGGTGGGGGGCTGTTAAATATTAACTTTCTAACAATCCATTGAATGACGCGATCCTTATGTATAAGATTGTTGTCAGGTGGATCTGGTGTAATTTTAGAGCAGCAAGTAATTTTTGAAAACTTCATGTTGTCATCATATATATATATTGCATACAATGACGCTACTTGGGTAAAAAAGAATAATGGTAATTTCGATGTACCTATAATGCCTTTTGATTCTGCCCAAATTGCAGATCTGGTGGGCATATATTCTTCTTGACACCTTGAGTAATTTTAGTTGACCTTAACCAAGTCGGAATTTATAGAGATGACGGCTTAATCATTGTCCCAAATAGCAATGGTCCCTTTTTCTTCCAGCTTATTAAGAAGATTATTAGGGCCTTCAAATACTTAGACCTTAAAATTGATTAATATCTTCCAACCTGAAAATAGTCAACTTTTTAGATATTACACTCAATCTATCGAATAATACCTTTAAACCCTTCCATAAAGTTGATCAAACACCCCTATACATCAACGTCCACTCTAACCACCCTAAACATGTGATAGATCACATCCCCAAAACTGTGAATACGAGAATAAATAAGCTATTTTCTAGCCAGAAAATATTTAATGATAATAAATTTATATACAATCAGGCCTTAAAAAAAATAGTGGTTTTAGACAAGAATTAAGCTTTAATGGTGAACTTGTAAATCAGAATAAGGGCAAAACTAAGAACAGGAAAAGAAAGGTAATATGGTTCAACCCACCATATTGCAGAATCTCTAACATTGATATAGGAAGTTTCTTTTCTGAAATTAATTGATAAACATTTCCACAGTAAGCATCCACTACGTAAAATTTTCAATAGGAAAACTCTAAAAATTAGTTACTCATGCGTTAGAAATATAGAGAAATCATCATATCTTCCCATAATTGCAGAATAAAAAAACTACCACGGTAATGGAACTCAATCTAGTAACCCTACCTGCAATTGTAGGAATAAAGACCATTGTCCAATCGGGGGTAAATGCAAATCTGAAATGTAGTATACGAGGCATATATTATATCTTTCCTGAGGAAATATAAACGAGAAAAAAAATACATAGGTATATCCGCCGGTGATTGGAAGCAGCGTCTATAAAACCATAGACGCTCATTTAGATATAGATGCCTCAGTAGACAGACTTCTAATTCCAAACACTACTGGGAACTGGTGGATACGGGATTAAACCCAATTTTGAAATGGAGATTCTATCTAGAGCCAGAACACCTAATAACTTCCGCGATCGGTGTGATCTATGCATGGCGGAAAAATCTTCATTATCAAAGATAAAATCGAGATGAGCTGCTGAATCTTCGGAATGAGGTATTCTCTAAATGTAGACATAAGAAAGGTTTAAAAAACTTGAACACCGTTGTGTAACATGTTGTCACTTTGTCGGCTCCATCTCGGTCCTATAACATCAGGGCATGACATTTTAATTGTATGACTATTATGTTTATCTCTAAATGTACCTTTGTGCATTTAAAATTATGTGATGCGCTATGTATTTATATATATATGTTTGTATGTGTGTGTGCATGTATGTATATGTATGTATATGTATGTGTATGTATGTGCATGTATGTGTGTGTATTATATATATATATATATATATATATAAAAATTTTTTTTTTTTTTTTTATACACGCGCAAATTTTTGAATTTCACTATATTTAGATTTTAACTTTTTATATATATTTGTACATATGTGTATATCTGATGTATATTTATATATATATGTATGTATATATGTGTGTGTGTGTATATATGTAATTTATATTTGTATGTATATGTATGTATGTGTATATATGTGTGTATGTATGTTTTGTATATATATATAAATATATTTATAGGTGTTTTATGTTATGTATGTATATGTATAGGTGTGTATGTGTATTATGTGTATACATGTTTATGTGTGTGTGTGTGTGTGTATATATACATGTGTAAGGGTGTGTGTATATTTGCATGTGTATATATATATATGTATAAATTTGTGTATGTATTTGCATGTGTATATATATACATATGTAAGGGTGTGTATGTATTTTTTCATGTGTATATGTATGTGTATATGTGTGTATGTGTGTGTATATGTATGTATGTGTTATATATGTATGTATGTGTGTATATGTATGTGTGTATGTGTATGTGCGTGGATGTATGGGTATATGTGTGTATATATATATATATATATATATGTATATGTATATATGTATATGTATAATCAATATATATATGTATGTGTGTATGTATGTATATGTATATGTATGTGTATGTGTATGTATAAGTATGTATGTATGTATGAATGTATACATGGGGCATATGTATGGTATATATGTATGAAAAGTGTGTTATATATGAATATAGATGAATATGCGTATGTGTGGATATGTCAATATATTTTTAGGTTTTTGTATATATATATATATATGTATGTTTGTGTATGTTTATGTATATATATATATATATATATATATATATATATATATATATATATGTATATGTATGTATATATATATGTGTATATATGTATATATATGTGTGTATGTGTGTATGTATGTGCATATACACGTATGTCTGGGTGTGTGTGTGTGTACATATATAAGTATATATACCTACTTGTATATTTTTTTTTTTTTTGTGTGTATTAGTATGTGTTTTGAACATAGAAATATTTGGTCCTTGCGAAATGAGACAATCGTTATATTCATCTTCATATATTTATATTTGATTTTAAATTTTAAGTAAACACAATTTTATTTTCCTTCGTCCCATCCTCTCCCCCCCCTTCCCCCTTTTTTTTTTTTTTTTTTTCCTTCCTATCCGAATTGTCTGTGGTGTGTATATGTCACCACGAAAATGTATCTTTATGTATTAGACATCCGTCGACTTTTTTCTCTCCTCTTTTAAATCCACCCCACCCACATCTCCAAAAATTCTCTGTCACTCATCCTCATACTTACACTTTCTCTAAATTCTGTTTTGATTTCCGGAGTTGTTTTTTTTGTTTTTCATTTTGAATTTGTAGGTCTGATGATTTGGATCGTATTTACGATTCCAATGAAATAAATTATGACCATGGAATATTAGTGTTTAAGCCTTTTTTCTTATATATATATATATATATATATATATATATATATATATATATATACATAAAGCTACAGATTTTCAAGCAAAAAGAATAATTATTCTTTCCCTCCTCGATATTAGCGAGAGAAAATTTAATTTTCATTATATTACCTGTGTCCGCTTTTCCGTTCATAAGTGATTTCCTCTGGGATTTTAATAAGGGCAGACTGACCAAGAAATATTAACCATATCTGAAACATTCAACAGAAAAATTACATTACCGGGTTCTTATCTTATAAACCGATTAATTCGTATCGGTTATCTCTGTCTTGCTTGTTTTAGTCCCAAAGTTTCAATTCTTGTCCCCTCAAGCACGTGCAGGCAGAAAATATAGCCTGCAGCCCACATGAGGTTTGCTAGACTTTTTCAAAATAGTCATTGTTTCTGTGTTCGTCATGATAAATTCACCAAGTGATACCATACGATGTTTTTTATGGCTTATCAACCCTTTGCAGGTTATTTAAAGCCAGAAACTTAGATTTTAAAAATTTTTGATTTACTGATTTACATATTATTTAGGTTTTCCTGAAAATAAAGGATTTAATTGAAAGTTTAACCACTATGTATTTCCATATTATTTTAAGCAATGTCTTTTTGATTGATCTGATATATATATATATATATATATATATATATATATATATATATATATATATATAGATATATAGATAGATAGATAGATAGATATATATGAACCCGATAAGATCGATAGAACGGCCACGTTGATTGGTGAAAATTAGTCAAAAATATTAGTGTACGAATGAGAGAAAAGCAAATATATATATATATAAATATATTCTCAAAATAGTGTTTTTGTGCTCGTCAGGCTAAATTCGGCCTATGATCGCATATAAATAACTTAGTGTTGTGGAAACATCGCATTAGTCACCAAATATTTCACTGTCTAAATAATCCTCTTAACTCTCCCTGGAAAAAGAAAAAGGAAGTATTTTCATGTCTTTCCGCCTGTCTATATCTATATATATATATATGTTTTTCTCACACTCATACACAGTAATATCTACTCCTACGACCTGTGATTAGTGATTCACCAATCAATGTCGCCATTCACATTTTTTTTAATTGTACATGTCTCGTATAGAGGATATTAAATATGTTGTATTTATTAAATTATTTATGATTGTTATTTTGTATCTATGTAAGTATGCTGTAGCGAGATAGATAGATAGATAGATAGATAGATAGATAGATAGACAGATAGATAGATAGATAATGAACAGACTGAAATAGATAGATAGAATAGATAGATAGATAGATAGATAGATAGATAGATAGATATTAACAGACTGAGATAGATAATGATATGACTGAGATAGATAGATAGATAGATAGATAGATAGATAGATAGATAGATAAAGAACAGACTGAAATAGATAGATAGATAGATAGATAGATCGATAGATATTAACAGACTGAGATAGATAATGATATGACTGAGATAGATAGATAGATAGATAGATAGATAGATAGATAGATTGTTGGGGCGCACCCACCTTCTCATCAGAATGGACTGATCTCTCTACTACTAACTAATAGGACAGTTCTATAGAGTTCTGGGAGATCAGGTGACCATCACACTTCCGTCTCTCTACCGGAAGATACAGTTGGACTTTATACTCTTTCTGATTGTTACTGACTAACCTGCGTTCGTTTGACTACTAATCTCTCTGTTGTAAATACCTCTTCAGATATACCAAAATTTTTTCCCTACGTATGTGTTTGTCCTTATTTCAATACACGCACGCGGAAACACTCAACATCTCAACAGAGATAATGATTAAAGATAAAATAGATGGATAACGAACAGACCAAGAGAGATAGATAACAAATGAGAGCTACATAATGATCTGACTTAGATAGATAGATACATAGATAGATAAACAGATAGATAATGATCAAACTGGGATAGATAGATAAGGAACAGCATGCGACAGATGTGTGTGTGTGTGTTTTATAATACAAACTCCATTACGATTTGTGAAAGCCAACGAAGCCAGTCCGGATATGTCCAGCTATCAATACCTCGTGCGCCGGTCTTACGAATCTAGTTTGACTACAAACCTGGCCGAGACTAAAGGAACGCTGAGCAGCGTCCATAATGAAGCGATCTTCCCTAATTACCAACTTCCGGTTGCCCAACATTATATAAAGCTCGTAAATGGCCACAAAGAGCATGATATTAGTCTGATTTGGTGTTCCGGCCAATTCCCGACATATTAGATAGAAATTAAAAAGGCCGTTGGACGGAAGAAGAACAAGAAGTTTCGTCAATGGCTACTTAGTCTAATGGAGCAAACGGATAGAGTTTTGAAGACGGGAAGTTTTTGTTTTTGTTGTTGTTTTTTTCGTAGTTAGTAGGCGAGAGAGTAAATCGAGAGGGGGAATGTTAAGTGGAACGAAAAGGTGAAGGAAGAGAAGTGAAGGGGAAAAGAAATTGAAGCGTGGAAGAAAAAGAGAGTTGAAAAGAAGGAGAACGCGGAGGAGGAAAAGAAGGAAAAAAGAGAAGAAAAGGAAAGAGGCAACACAAAAGAGGAGGAGGATGAGAAAAGAAAAACAAGACAGGAAAAAAGAAAGAGAAGAGTCAGGAAGGAAGAGATCGAGGCGAGAAAATGTAGAAGTAGAGGAAGAAAAGAAGCAAAGCGGAGGAGGAAAAACCGAAAACAGGAAGAACGAAGCAAAGAAGCGAGGAGGAGGAGGGGGAGGGGAAAAACAGAAGACAGGAAAAAGGAAGCGAAGAAGCGAGAAAGAGGAGGAGGGGGAGGAGGAAAAAATAGAAGGAAAAGAAGCAGGAAGCGAAGAAGCGAGGAAGAGGAGGAAAAGTGAAGAAAGAAAGAAGAAAGCGAAGAAGCGAGGAGGAGGAGGAAAAGTGAAGAAAATAAGGAGGAAGCGAAGAAGCGAGGAGGAGGAGGAAAAGTGAAGAAAAGAAGGAGGAAGCGAAGAAGGGAGGAGAAGGATGAGGAGAAGTGAAGGAAAGAAGGAGGAAGCGAAGAAGCAAGGAGGAGGAGGAAGAGTGAAGAAAAGAAGGAGGAAACAAAGAAGAGAGGAGGAGGAAGAGGAGGAGGAAAAATAGAAGAAAAGAAGAAGGAAGCAAAGAAGCGAGGAGGAGGAGGAAAAGTGAAGAAAGAAAGCGAAGAAGCGAGGAAGAGGAGGAAAGTGAAGAAGAGAAGGAGGAAGCGAACAAGAGAGGAGGAGGAAGAAAAGTGAAGAAGGAAAGCGAAGAAGCGAGGAGGAGGAGGAAAATGAAGAAAAGAAAGAGGAAGCGAAGATGCGAGGAGAAGGAGGAGGAAAAGTGAAGAAAAGAAGCGAAGAATCGAGGAGGCGGAGGAAAAGTGAAGAAAGGAAGCAGGAAGCTAAAAAGCGAGGAGGAGGAGGAAAAGAGAAGAAAGGAAGAAGAAAGCAAAGAAGCGAGGTGGAGGAGGAGGAGGAGGAGGAGGAAGAGGATAACAACAGAAGACAAGAAAAAGGAAGCGAAGAAGCGAGGAGGAGGAAAAATAGAAGAGAAGAAGAAGAAAGCAAAGAGGCGAGGTAGAGGAGAAAAAAGAGAGGAAAGGAAGAAGGGACCGAAGAAGCGAGAAAGAGGAGGAGGAAAAACAGAAGACAGTAAAAAAGAAGCGAAGAGGAGGAGGAGGAAAACGGAAAAAAGGAAAAAAAAACAAAGAAACAAGGAATCAGTGGGAAAAGACAAGAAAGAGAAAAGGAAGCAGAAACAAGAATCTATCTATCTATCTATCTATCTATCTATCTATCTATCTATCTATGTATCATGGTCTGCTCATATCTATCTATCTATCTATCTTTCTATAAACGAAAAAGCTAGGAAGAGAAGGAAAAAGAGAAAGGAAAGGAAGAAGGGATCGGAGAAACAAGAAGGAGCTGTAAAAAGGAAAAAAAAGGAAGCTAAAAAACGCGTAAGAGAGGAAGGGGGAAATGAGAAGAAAGGAAGCAAAAAAGCGAAGGAGGAGGAGGAAACGTGAAGAATAGAAGGAGGAAGAGAAGAAGTGAGGAGGAGGAGGAAAACTGAAGAAAGGAAGAAGGAAGCGAAAAAGGGAGGAGGAGGAGGAAAAGTAAAGAAAGAAAGAAGGTAACGAAGAACCGAGGAGTAGGAGGAGGCGGAGGAAAAGTGAAGAATGAAGGAGGAAGAGAAGAAGCGTGGATGATGATGAGGAAAAGTGAAAAAAGAAAGAAGGAAGACAAGAAGCGAGGAGGAGGAGGAAAAGTGAAGAAAGGAAGAAGAACGCCAAGAAGCGAGGAGGAGGAGGAAAGTGAAGAAAGGAAGAAGGAAGCGAAAAAGGGAGGAGGAGGAGGAGGAGGAAAAGCGAAGAAAGGGAGGAGGAAGCGAAGAAGGGAGGAGGAGGAGAAGGAGGAGGAAAAGTGAAGAAAGAAAGAAGAAAGCGAAGAAGCGAGGAGAAGGAGGAAAAGTGAAGAAAAGAAGGAGGAAGCGAAGAGGCCAGGAGGAGGAGGAAAAGTGAAGAAAGAAAGCGAAGAAGCGAGGAGGAGGAGGAGAAAAAGTGAAGAAAGAAAGAAGAAAGCGAAGAATGCGAGGAGAAGGAGGAAAAGTGAAGAAAAGAAGGAGGAAGCGAAGAAGCGAGGAGGAGGAGGAAAAGTGAAGAAAGGAAGGAGGAAGCGAAAAAGGGAGGAGGAGGAGGGAAAGTGAAGAAAGGACGGAGGAAGCGAAAAAGGGATGAGGAGGAAAAGTGAAGAAAGGGAGGAGGAAGCGAAAAAAGAAGGAGGAGGAGGAGGAATAGTGAAGAAAGGAAGGAGGAAGCGAAAAAGGGAGGTAGATGAGGAGGATAAGTGAAGAAAGGAAGGAGGAAGCGAAAAATGGAGGAGAAGGAGGAAAAATGAAGAAAGGAAGGAGTAAGCAAAAAAAGGAGGAGGTGGAGGAGGAAAAGTGAAGAAAGGAAGCAGGAATCAAAAAAGGGAGGAGGAGGAGTAGGAGGAAAAGTGAAGAAAGGAAGGAGGAAGCGAAGAAGGGAGGAGGAGGAAAAGGAGAAGGAAAAGTGAAGAAAGAAAGAAGAAAGCGAAGAGGCGAGGAGGAGGAGGAAAAGGGAAGAAAGAAAGCGAAGAAGCGAGGAGGAGGAGGAGGAGGATAAGTGAAGAAAGGAAGGAGGAAGGACAAAGCAAAAAAGGAAGGAGAAGGAGGAAAAGTGAAGAAAGGAAGCGAAAAAGTGAAGAAAGGAAGGAGGAAGCGAAAAAGGGAGGAGGATGAGGAGGATAAGTGAAGAAAAGAAGAAAGATGCCGGGAAGCGAGTAAGAATCGAGGAGGAAAAAGAGAAAAAAGAAAGAAGGAAACGAAGAAGCGTGAAAGAGGAGAAAAAACCGAAGAAATATATCAGGCAAGAAGGAGGAGGAGGAGAACTATGGCGAGAAAAAGAAAAAAGACGGTAAGGAAGCGGAAGAGAGGGGGAAATGAGGTGTAGTTAGAGGACAATGACATCGAAGGAAGAAGAAAAAAAAACAGAACCAAAGAAGGAAGAAGAGAAAACGCAAGAAAGTGAACGTGGAGGAGAAAAAGTAAAGGATGAAGAAGGGGATAAGCAGGACGAGGAAGATGAGAAAGAGGTGAAGAAGAAGAAAGCAGAGGGGAAAAGTGGGGGCGAGAAGGACGAGGAGGAGGAGATAAATAATAAGCAATAAAAGAAGAAATTTGAAGAGATGTAGCCAAAATGAATGTAGATAAAAAAAAAAGCAAGAAGAAAACGATAAAGAACAAGAAAAAGAAAAACAGGAAAAAAGAAAGGGAAGAAGAAGTCATAGTAGAAGAAGAAACAAAAATGAATAGTAAAAAGAAAAGAAGGGGGTGGGGATTAAATAAGCACCAGAAAAAGAAGAAAAAGAAATAATAGACGAAGAAGAAACAAGAGAAAAGAGAAAGAAGAGGATACAGAGGAGAAAAAGTAAAAGAAGAAAAGGAATTATAAAAAAGAAATGGTGGCTGAGAGTATAGATAGATAGATAGATAGATAGATAGATAGATAGATAGATAGATAATGGTCAGACTGAGATAGATAGATAGATAGATAGATAGATAAGAACAAATGGAGATAGATAGATAGATAATGATTAGAAGAGGGACAAATGTGGAACTCTTGAAGAAATAGAGGTAAAAATGAGAGAAAAAGAAAGGATTTGAAAAAGAGAAAAATAAAAGAAAGAGAATTATAAAAAAAGAAATGGAGGCTGAGACGATAGATAGATAGATAGATAGATAGATAGATAGATAGATAGATAGATAGATAATGGTCAGACTGGGATAGATAGATAGATAGATAGATAGATAGATAGATAGATAGATAGATAGATAGATAGATAATGATTAGAAGAGAGGCAAACAAAATATGGAACTCTTGAAGAAAAAGAGGTAAAAATGAAAAGAAAAATGGATTCGAAAAAAGTTAAATTAAATGATATGCCATATATAAAAACAGACGGTCATTTTGGCTCTTCGAATCAACTGACTAATAATCAAAAGATGAGAGTCGTTTCAAAACTGTCTGGGGAGGAAACAAATGCGCTGGGAAATTAAGAAAATAAACAGAGATGGACCAAGATTAAGCAAAAACTAATGAAACTGGGGGGTCGTTGACAAAATGGTAACTCTGATTCGACGAACAATTAGATCACATTTGGTCAAGTGCTTCAAGCAAATAACATTTGTCCACTTGTTGCTCGCTCTATTCAGCTTTCATTTTTGCCTTTGAAAGCCCTCTTCATCATCCGGTCTTTGCCTTCTAATCACTAATTCCATTGATGGTTGTCGTTTACAAAAGAACGAACGAGAAGCGAGTAGGAACGACGCTTTCAGTCGTCATTAATGCAACTCAGTTCCACGGCCATTAGGAAAATTCTGTTTCTGTCTTTTGCTCATTTCATTCTTGAAGCATTGCGATATTTAAAAAAAGAAAATCGAAAGAAAATGAAAAATTATACACGTAAATACGACTTCCAATCAAAATAAGTATTTACAAGAAAGAATTAGAACGTAAATATTTATCAATAAGTACTGGGTTGGGTAGTTCTTTTTTATATATATATATATATTTTGCTATCCGCCATATTGCCGCCCTCTCTGCTGTCGGCAGATTTCGTAAATGAATCTGATTCATAGAACATTCATCGTAAATGGACACCGATTTTTTGTTTTATTTTATTTTATTTTTAGTTTCGCTGTTAGTTCCGTTTAGGAAAATGGGCTTATTTTTCTTTGTCAACAGGTTTTTATTTTGTGTCGTATCTGTCACTTTCCTTTTTTTCTTTTTCTTTTATCTGTAAAATGCTTCGGAAAATATTCGGAAATATTTGAGAACAGACGAAGTACGTGGTCAACCTCCAAGAGTTCCGAGTTCGATCCCCACTGAGTGCATCATTTTTTGTGACTTCCACGAAAGGAATTTAAACCTAGAGCCCTGCCATTGAAAAAAAAAGTTAGGCATTCTTCGTAAAAACGTTGCTACAGTGTAACCCGGATATAAGAGACCCGGATATAAGAGAAACCCGGATATAAGAGAGATTTTATCTGGTCCCAAAGTGTTCCCATACTTAGCTAAACAAAATAGACCAAACCCGGATATAAGAGAAACCCGGATATAAGAGACTTCGTCTCCGGTCCCGACAACTCTCTTATATCCGGGTTATACTGTACAATAATGGGTTCCATCCCCATTGGACTCGAATGTGAACATTTGGAATTTTTTTTTTTTTTAGCATTTTCCAAGTAATATGTGTTATATTTAGTCTGGAGGTAAATAGTCTCAGATTTGGGGGGAATAGATAGATAGATAGATAGATAGATAGATAGATAGATAGATAGTCAGACTGAGATAGATAGATAGATAGATAGATAGATAGATAGATAGATAGATAGATAGATAGATAGATAGTCAGACTGAGATAGATAGATAGATAGATAGATAGATAGATAGATAGATAGATAGATAGATAGATATTTCTTTCTTTCCTTCCTCCTCATCGCTTCTTGGCTTCATAACTCTCAGTATTTGCCAAGTTATGACTGAAGTTTGAATAAAAATCCGCATATGTTTAATCATTCAAACCTGGATAGATGCTTTTTTTCCTGGCATTTTTGCTAGAAAAAAAAAACATTAAAATCGTGTTGAAATTAATATTTTAAATGACAGGTTTAACTTTTAATCAACCTATATCAAGTACCTTTTGGGACCCGACAGCAAAAATATACACTCAAATTACTACAATTTGTATTACCATATGTTACCTGTTTTTGTCCCTGATACATGTGCAAAATCAGAATAACGCTAACAAAGATGCCCAAGTCTCAAATATTAGAACAATTTACATCGATGAAATCTAACAAAATTTGTGGGTTACCTCTTTTGGCTTTGCCAAAAACGCTCGTCAGGTGGCGCTCTTTAAGTCTATAAAACGGCAATCATATTGTATTTCTTTCTCTATTTAATTCCTGATTCCAGATGTAGTCGAACGTAGATAAAGGACGCTGTCAACGGGGGGGGGGCGTTCGCTTCCCTGTGGATTTTTTAACTCTCTCACACACGGATCTATAACAAAGCAGTTCCACACACACACACACACACACACACACACACACACACAACAAACACATTCTTGTATCTAGTTTTAACGTATTTTCATTTCATTTCAGTTGTAAAGACTAATACATGTCCATAATTGCTGTTTGTTTTAAATTCATTATTTTGTGCTGCTTATTTTTACTGGGACTCCCCTCAAGTACACTTCGTAGGAAAGACCATCTATCCCCGGAGTCTTGCCTGTTAGAAAATTTCAGCGATTCCCAGATCCCTGCCTCTGTTATGGACCCTTCGCATCCATCCACTTCAGTCGCCTCAAGGTGAGGAAACTCAGGCAAATAGGCGTCGAACCGTGTGGGGCTCCGGTGAAAACCTCCTGATAGTAACTCCAAAAAAGCCTCACATATGCCTTCCTTTGTAGTCCTCAGTCCGTCCAGTAATGTGACGCTGGTGACATGTCGATTCGGGTAGGTTGATTTTTTCACCTTTTCTTAGAAATTACACTCGCAGTAAAAGATTCGGTTTGTGGTGATAAGTAATGACACCAAAAATTATATTCACATCTTTCAGAAAACTTTTGAGTATTTAGTTTTAAAGATTGACTGAAGACAATGCACAGAAATATTAGGTTGGTGCAAAAATAACGACGTAATAATGTCGTTTTTTAACGTATTTTTTAACGTCAAAAACGACATTATTACGTCATTATTTTTGCACCAACCTAATACTTAATTTCCGAAGGTTTTTGCTTACAAACTGACTTCAAAATTTTACAATTTCAAGAATAAATCCAAATAAAGTTTATATCTTTTGTATTAGATACATTGAATGGAAAATATATTCAAACTAGAATTCTAATCAAGAATCACAACAAGCAAAATATGCAGTTTTTTATTGTATTTGATAAGTAAAGCCGATGTGAAAATTTGTTAAAGATTACTAAAAGGGCTAAGAAGAATAAGATTTCTTTGAATATTTGTTAGATCGTAATTAATAAAAAACAAAAAATAGATAAAAATGTATATAACATCCTAATAATACTGGGTACAAATTATAAGACAAAATGTTTTAAATTTGCATTGTTTATTGAAAATCATACTAAAACTACTGCACGGTATAATATATTACATCAAAATATAGCTAAATTTTTCAGTATAATTTCTATTTGGAGTAAATAAATGTCTTATTTAATGGCACAAGATTTCAATAAGTGCAAGCTAATACATGCACATAATTGCTGTTTGTTTTAAATTCATTATTTTGTGCTGCTTATTTTTACTGGGACTCACCCGAGTCCGCTAATATTGTTTGCGGGATAAATGTTCGAGGAGCCCATAAATATTTACTATACGACGTACACACCCTCATATCAATAATGTAAAATCCCACAACAAATTAGTGACTTATTTTCACCCGAACAACATAGAATCTCGCAACAAATGGTTACCGAGAAGATATTTAAAACATACACAGTTCATTTTCTAGGTTAAATTGATCATTACCCGCTTTTAGCTTCATATGCCGGGTGTCAAATGTCAGTTTTTGACATAACTTTTATTGTATTCATCAGAAAATCATGATCTAGACCTCTATTTCTAATAAAACTACAGCACTGTAAAACATATTACATTATAATGTGGCTAAATTATTCAGTATAATTTCCCTTTAGTAAATTAAGCTCTTATATGATGACACAAAGATTTAGTAATAATGTGCTTGTTCGGTGTATCCTGTCCATATAAAATTTGTAATTTGTAAATTATAAATTTTCATAAGGCCTTGCTATAAGGCTTTCACTGATCACCGGAAGGAAATTCCAATGCTATGATATTCAACCTAGACTGTCTTTAAATTTATTTCCTCAAAAAATTGTAACGATTTGGAAAACAGTATTTTGTGTTCTTATTTATCATGTCAAACCCCAACTTTCAAATTGAATGCAATGCCACGGTTCCAAAATCGACCTGCCTTATTGTGCATGCTACTGTGGTGAATGTCTCACACTCCTAGCCTTGTGTCATGCTTAGTACGACAAAGCTGGCTTCACAGGCGATTACGACTGTAGTGAATCCCTCCTTGATATCTGTGCCCCATACTTTAACGTTGTGCTCAGTTAACTCAGGCTTCTTGACATGGAACAATGGTTAGCAAGCAAGTCTTTCCAGTCCATTACTGCTGCTGTGAGGGCACCTCGGCGTAGTGTAATGGTTAGTAAGCTTGTCTCGCTAAACCAGTTATGAGCGAATAGCGAGTTCGATCCTCACTGGGTGTCCGATACTTTCGGCCTTGGGTCACATCTAAGCTGCGCTTAGAAAATCACTATTCGGGCTTGCTTCGGCAATTAGTTGGAGGTTCATCTCCAGCTGTGCAGAGAGAAACCCAGACGAGACTATGCCGAAGGGCAGAGTCTCGTCTGGGATGGTAGACAGCTACCTGACCCCGTGTATACGGGATCTCCGGGGAATTTTTGCGCGAGCCTACGGGCTCGGTTTAACCCCGCATCAAAAAACGGCCTTGTGCTACATCCTTGCCTCGGTGGGGGGGGGGGATAAGTTAAACAACCTTAATACTGTTGTGTTGTCAATCTGCACCCTATGCTCTATATTTATGTCCCTGTGCCTGACTAAGTTAAATGTAGAAAATATTTAACTATCTCTCCGCGGGACAATGACTAATCTGTTCATCTTGCAAAAATTTACTACTGTAGTGAGTTCGATCCTCACTGAGTGTCACATATTCCTGATACAGAGGGTGCAGGTCTTGCAGATCATTACTACTAGTCCATTACTGAGTCTGGTCCTCACTGGGTGCCTCGCATTTCTTGCCTTGTAACTACAAAGCTCAGTGATTTTATGCCATATATTATTATTTTTATAAGACGTTATTTTTTTAATGTCATGGCCTTTCAAGACGTAGTTGAACATGGTTCTCCACAGCCTCCTTTATTTTAATATGCGTGAATTATTCTCAGCATGAAATTCAAAATTGGAAGTTAAAACTACTATTTCTCTCAGTGTTGATTTTTATGACTCGACTTGTGAGGATGTCAGCGGTCACGACTCTCCACAGCTTCTTTTTAATATGCGTGAATTATTCTCAGAATGACTTCAGAAGTTCAAGCTACTGTTGACTTACTATAATGTTACTTTAAAAAAATGTCTTGCCCATCCAGGATGTAAGCGATCAAGGCTCTCCACAGCTTTCTTTAGTTTAAAATTCGTGAATTATTCTCAGAAAGATTTTCAGAAATCTAAGTTACTATTCATTTACAGCAATGTTATATTATATAATGCTACGTTCATTTATGATGTAGATGATCATGCCTCTCCACAGCTTCCTTCACTTTAATGTGCATGAATACTGGCGCAACATAATTAGCCTATACTAAAATAGTTGTGTATTTACTACTTGTTGCATGATTTACTAAGCGTAACTTAGTTACGGCACAAGGTCATAAGTATGGGTCACCCAGTGAGGATCGAACTCACTACTCAGTATTAACTGATCTAGAGGGATGTTGGGGAGATGAACACACCTATTCAGAATAGGACTTGGACTCATCCAAATCCATATAGATTGACGTCGAGAATCGTCAGTAGAAGGAGAAAATAGTAGAGAGAGTTCTAGCGCATCTGCTTACTACCTATTTCAGCAAGACGACGTCGCACCCAAGTAACATTCTGTTTCTTGATTGTGTTATCTTCATTCAGTGCAATGAAGACATAAAAAGAGACAAGCCTGTTAACCATTACCCCACGTCGAAGTACGATGTTTTCTTCCTGCTCGCAAAAATAGCGTAAGATGCCTTTCAGAATCTAATCCAAGAATTCAGAGATAGGAAAATATCGTTTGAAACAAAGAAAAGAATGCTGAACTCCTATGTAATATCACTATTCCTATATGACATTGAATACCGAAAGATCCCCTCTCAGATAATAAAGAAGGCTTGAAGAGACACAGATTCGCTTTTAGATGGTGAAAATACCTTACATAAAACACGAGAAATCAGGAAGTTTTAACGCAAACAGGATCTTCAAGAAAACTGGTACAGAAAATACGAAAAAGGCAGTTAAAATCTGAAAGCACCCAGTAACAATGAAAGATGGCTTTCAAAATACTAAGCGAGGTGTTAAGTGATAAGAAAATGTTAGAAACAAAGAAAAAGTATCTGTCTATATTTCTGAGATGAGGTATTGTAACTATTTACACTAGGAATCTCCACTAATTCACGATACCTAAGGTTTAAAATGGATTTTTAAAAATGAAAATAACTTTTTTCTTTCTTTCATTTTAGCTTTAATTGAAAGCTAAAGGATTAAATTTACTATTTCTGGTAAGCAAAATACTCTGGTGTATTTCAAACAGAAATTATATTGATTGGAATCGATTTTTTTTTTCTAAAATAGCTGATCAGTACCCTTTTTTAGTCATCTTTCATTGCAATGTAATTCTCCGTATTAAAATATCTTCCAAAAATAAAATGTACTTTTCTGAAACTTTATTTGAGGAATATTAGCTGATTTAAAATATAATTAATCCGATTTGAAACAAATATTATTTACTTTAAGTTGAAAATAACACAAAAATGTGTATCTAAAACAAACTAGCTATGTATTTAACCGACAGACGCCATATTTTACGTAAATAATGAGTGTTGACAGGTAATGATATATTGATTGTTGTTCTGTGGAGGCTTTATCTGTTAAAACATAATTTAGAAAAATGACATGTGCGCCTTTTAATATACTTTTTAAGTACTCAATGATCTTAGAAATGTTGGAAAATATTCTGCGTAATGTAATTAAATCTTTAAATTTACTATAGTAATTCCCCAAGAAGTCCTTCTTTTAACTAATAAAACAAATTTTGCGTTTAAAATTTAATTTCTCGAAATTTCATGAAATTAAGTAAGAGCGTGTGTGGGAGGAGGTAACATATGTAAAAGAAAATAGTTTTTTCAAGGTTTTCCCTCATAAAATTTTTCAAAATAATTTCATGCATTTGTGAATAAGTCCTGAACGTGTCATTAAAATCAGACAATTATTTGATTTTTGCAAGACTTTCCAAGTCAATGTATTTTTTTACCGTAATAATAAATATTACTTAGACCGCTGACGCAACCCCCCTAAAAAAAAAAAACAAGACTTAATTGCTGTAACCTAGAAAGGGTTACTGAATGAGAAATAACCAAACCGGACGTTGGAAATGAAATGGTAATCTTTATAACATCAACAAAATACAATACTCGCCAACAATGTGAAGTAGGTAAACCACTGCTAGTGGTGGACTACTTATACAGCACCTTACCGCCACTTACAATAGTGTCCAACGGATTCATGAGGATTGGAACATATCCATTAGTGTTCATAGGTACGGTATATAACATTAATAAAATGATAAAGATACTTTGTTCTTTCCTCTTAATAATAATATGAACATTTTGACGATAAAACTCTGTTTTTATTGAGTTTCTTCATCATGCTATGCTGTTGTTTGAGTGAATGAGTGAAAGTATGTACTTAAGGATTCGGTCTAAATACTAATGTATATCATCTGAAGAAGGCCAGTGAGTACAACGACTGAAACGTCATGAATATGACAATAAAAATGAGGACAATATTCCGAACACTACATATTGTAAAGAAAAGAGTGCTGAACTGTTATGTAATATCTAATCTATTATATGACAGTAAATACTGGAGAATTTCTCTTAGATGAGTAAAAGACTTGAAGCCACAAAGACATAGTTTTACTGAAAAATGTCGTTATAAACAAGCAGTGCTGAACTGCTATATAATGTCTAATCTCCTATGCTCGGGTATTTTCTTATAGATGAAGAAAAGACTTCAAGCCACAAAGACATGGTTCTACTGAAAAATGTTTGGTGAACTGCTATGCAATATCTACTGTAGTGATTTCGACCCAAACTGTGTCACACTTCTGTTCCTGTACTAAGATGAGTAAATACGCAGGGTTCTCAATAAGATGGTCTTGAAAACTCTGACTGTTCTTTTTAAATAAGATCAATAATGAATCCAATTCACATAAAACCGAAAGGAAATATGATGAATATAATCTCAGACTACTTTTGCAAAATTAACAGAACATAACTGCGTAAAAAATCTTCGAAATCTTGCTCGCTCTTTCTCTTTTTCAAAAATCTTCGATTTTTTTGTTGCTTCTTAAGAAATGGACTCGGAAAAAAAAGTGACAGGCAAGTCGACATTTCAATCTATTCAATAAGTCTTTAAATTTCTTTTCAAATTAACAAAACTTGAAATGGGAATCATTGAAAGAGAGAAAAGTAATATCGGCTTTTAACATCTGAATGGCTTCATAATATCCACTGGTGGCCAGTCTCTTAAAAAAACGAACCGAAAAAAAGATTCTCTTTGACGTTCTATAAGTATATCGACATGTTTATCAAAACACTGCGAGCACTGACCAACGAACCTCATATTTGGATTTGAGTCGGTCTGAGGAGGTAATACTTGGTCTCATGTTTTCCTCTGACATGAAGTCGAAAGATTATATTGAATTAATTGTTGGGTTTGCTCTTAGGAAATTTGGTTCACTGTGTCGTGCGAGAAAATTTTTTCTCGTCAGACTTTATTTTGCACTTTTGTGCGACTGCAATTCATTCGTGCATCGAATATTTCTGCCACATCTTGGTTAGCGCTTCTGCTTTATGTCTAGGGGGTTCTTAACAAAATCTTTGTAAGATGTGGGCTGTGCTCGTGAGAACATTTTTTTGTATTTCTTTAAGGCATGGGCTTCCAGAAATCCCTTCAATTAGTCTAATGGAATCTTTTCCAACCAATCCTTGGGCTCTAACTACAACTGGGATTCTTGATGTTCTTATGTGCCACATTTTTTAGGTCCTTGTATTTTGATAGCTTTTTGAAGATCTTCAAAAGTACATTGCACTATGCAAGGGACTGCCATATCAATAAGGAGGCACTTTTTTGTTTGTGGTCTTTAATAACAATGTCTGGGCGGTTGTCTTTGATTGTTCTGTCAGTGTGTATTGTGTAGTCCCATAGAATTGTAACAGGTCCTATCTCCGTAACCGGGTCCGGGTGGTGTTCATGCCACTTTCTTTCAGTTTCCTTCCCGTAGAAGTTACAAATTTTCCATTGCAGATAATGGCCGACTCTGTCATGTTGGGTTTTATATTCAGTGGGTGCCAATACCGTGCAACCTGATGCAAGATGATCGATTGTTTATGGGTAATTATCACAGAACCTGCATTTTGGGTTAACACAATATTTTAGTATGTGTGCTTGATTATTTTTAGTTATTATTATTATTATTTCGTTTTTCGCACAACTATTACGTCCTGCCAATACCTCATAAATAATGAACTATTCCTGTTTGATCGCGTGGAAATAAAAGAAAAGTCACTGCTTGGTTTCAGAGGAGATGAAAGAAAGAAAGAAAGAAAGAAAGAAAGAAAGAAAGAAAGAAAGAAATCGAGATAAAAAGAAATGGAGGGGCAAATGACGAAAGAAAGAAAGAAAGAAAGAAAGAAAGAAGGAAGGAAAGAAAGAAAGAAAGAAAGTAAAAAAAGAAAGAAAGAAAGAGGGAAAGAAGAGAAAGAAAGAAAGAAAGAAGGAAAGAAAGAAAGATGGGAAGATAGATGTGTTTAACGGCTGTTTCAGTGAAATGGAAAAAAGTTGTCAATTTCAGATCTTTTTCATTTGTACCCCCTTACTTCTTAAAATAACAGCCAGCATTCGTATTTATGATTGTTATTACAATATTTTATTAAAGTTGTTAAGCTCAAATATTTAACAAGGGCCGCTGCTTTGTGGAAATTATTCTGACCAGCTATATTCATTAATACCCCAGTTAAGTCCCGCCATGCCCTCTACACAGAGACGAATCATCCTCTTTTCTTTCGTATTCCATTAGTAAGGAAGAAGTTTTAAAAAATATTGCTGGCTTCTTTTTTCCTTACAAAAGTTAAAATGATATTTTAACTTTTTTTTTTAATACTTTCATAGTGTTTTGACTCCAGTGTAGGGTTTAACTGTCTGCCCATAACTGGGTCCCTAACAGGTGCTACCACCTCTGAACAGGTTGAACCTGGGGACAACATTAATTAAGAGTTGGTTCCACGCTCCTCAAAAACTCCCGATCAGAAGCCTTCCGGTCGGATGTAGTTTATCGTCATACCGAGGATGGTATACACTAATGGAAACTATTATTTGTCCGGCTTACGAAAAATAACTTGTTGATAGTAATTGATGTCGTTAATGTTAGTAAGCGAGATACATGAATAACACGACCAGGCCATTAGTAATCTGTCCACATCCATTTAAATTTTGTAAAAACCACTTTCTGGAGGACCCTCAACAGAAGGAACACATCACATGATGAAAGGCGAGATATATAAGGGAATGAAGCAATGTTTTTCATTAAGGACCATTAAGACGATTAATTCTGATCACTGAGGGGCTTCCATACATTCCGACGATGATATTTATTTAAAATATGAGATATAACATTTCACAAAGAAAATTTTACTGAAGGCAATGATCACAACTTATAAATATTATAGTCTGTAATTCTGACAGCTTATCATTATTGTTATTATATATATATATATATATATATATATATATATATATATATATATATATATAAAAAATATATAGAAAATAGGAAGGAACTGGTTAGGTAAATAATCCAAAGTCCCTTAGTATTTTAGTTATTATTTTTAAAAAAATAGTGCTCGATACAAAAGTAGAGCATAAATATAATTATTTATTTAAAAATATGATTCCAAATCGCTACATAAGAGGTCTCATGTTTCAAAACAAGAATTGAAACTTCAATATAATCCTTTTCTTAAAAATTGAAATTGAAATAAAATTTTCCAAGATGGAATTTCCATTTTTTTATATTTATAATTTCAAAAATATTTAATTTAAAGGATTATATTGAAGTTTTTGCTCTTGTTTTGAAACATGAGACCTCTTATGTAGCGATTTGGAATCATATTTTAAAATAAATAATTATATATATATATATATATATATATATATATATATATATATATATATATTGATGCATGTTTCATTAAATAATATAGACAAATTTTGTCTATTTATTTTAAGTAAGTTCCTTTCATATTGTCTAAGAAAAAGAAATAACATTATCATTGAAAGACGAAAGGAAATCCCCATATTGATATATGTTTATATCCGATCTAAGCTTTCGGCTTGCATAAGCCATTATCAAAGATGACAATTACACTTCAATATATCAAACAATACACGGATGAAACAATAATGATAGTCTGTTTTTGTTGCATGAAAACATTTCAAAACAACAACTAACTCGTGTATACGAGACGCGGAAGCGAAAATCGCGTCGCAGCTCGTGACGTCACACATGGCATGATTTTTTTAACAACATTAGATATGCAGACGGCACAATGCAGACACAGAAAGGAAACTGCAGGAAGGTGGCAAAGGAAAGAATAAAGAAAGGACTAAACACAAATTGCAAGAAGACAGAATATATGGTTGTCATCAAAAGGGTCAGCCCAACATGCTATTTACAAATTGGGGGTACCAAAATTAAACATGTACAGAAATTTAATTTATCTAGGGGTATTTTATCTATTTCCAGTAAGCAAAATACACTGTGGTGTATTTCAAGCAGAAATTATATTGATTGGAATCTATTGTTTTAGGTAAAATCGATAAAATGGGTCATTTTAACACATTTGTAAACAAAAGTTAACAGAGGATGGGAAATGTAACACTGAAATCTGAAGTTGCATTAGAATAGCGAAAGATGCCTTCCAAATGTTAAGCAAAGTATTAAGAAACAGAGAGATTTCGTTGGAAATAAAGGGAGAGTAGTGGACTCTTATGCAATATCGGTAGTCGTATATGGCAGTGAATTCTGCATCATCTCATTGCAGACGGAGAAGAGACTTGAAGCAACAGAGATATGGTCCTACAGAAGGATGCTGTGAATACCATGCACCGAACATGTGAGCAACGACGAAGTTTTAGAGAAAAAGGACAAAAAGAAAAGGAGGATTATAATTAACATCAGAAAGATACAATTTCTGAGACACATAATGAGGAAAGCCGGCTTGGAGAAACTGATACTCACGAGATATATTGGAGGCACTAGGGACAAGAGAAGACAGAGCATAACTTACCTAACGAGTTTGTGTAAGTAGTTGGCAGAGCAGAGATTAGGAGAGATAGCACGAAGAGAAACATTACTAGCAGCTACAAAAGACAGGAAGGCGTGGAGATCCATGACCACCTCCTGAAGGGACACGGCAAAGAAGAATAAGATTTTTTTTCTGGGAATTACCCTAAGCAAGGCAGCAATGCCACTAAAACACAACCGGTTACTGGGTGTGGAAGAATTACGAACAGAAACATTAATAATAAGCCGGAAGAGGAAAGAGTAATCGGAAGGACAGTAGATAGCCATTGATATTGCATTTAAATTTTTGAAGATTAAAGATGACTGGAAAGCATGGAGCCGGAAGGGAGTTCCACAAGCAAGGCAATAAAGCCACTAAGACACAAGGGGTTACTGGGTGTTGAAAAATTTAGGAACAGAAACATTAATAATGAGTGAGAAGAAGAAAGAGTAATCAGGAAGACAGTAGATAGCGATTGATATTGTATTTGAATCTTTGAAAATTAAATTTGGCTGGAAAGCATGGAGCTGGAAGAGTGTTCCACAAGCAAGGCAGTAAAGCCACTAAGACACAAGGGGTTACTGGGTATGAAAGTATTAGGTACAAGGACATTAATAATGAGCGGTAAGAGGAAATAGTAATCAGGAGAACAGTAGATAGCGATTGACATTGTATTTAAATATTTGAAGATTAAAGTTGCCTGGAAAGCATGGAGCTGAAAGGGAGTTCCACAAGTAAGGCAGTAAAGCCACTAAGACACATGGGGTTACTGTGTGCGGAAGAATTAGGAACAGAAACATTAATAATGAACAGGAAGAGTAATCAGGAGGACAGTATATAGCGACTGACATTGTTTTTATATATTTGAAGATTGAAGTTCGATGGAAAACTTGGAGCCAGAAGGGAGTTCCCCAAGGGAGTAAAGCCACTAAGATACAATGGGTTACTTAGGAACAGAAACAATAATAATGAGCAGGAAGAGGAAAGATTAATCAGGAAGACAGTATATAGCGATTGACATTGCATTTAAATTTTTTCTGACTAAAGTTGGCTGAAAAGCGTGGAGCTGGAATGGAGTTCAACAAGCGAGAAGTGCGAGATAAAAAAAACTGTTAGAATAGAATTTACGCGTTTAAAATATTTGTACTCAAGAGCTTAAGGTTTCTTGTTTATCAACTTCTTGTTAGTCTTGGGAATCAATAGAAACAACTGCGAAATCCGATAAAGAAACCTTTTTTTTTATCTACTGTAATTTCCAGAATGGGCCGACATAGAAAAGATTAGACCATGACATATTGAAAGAATGATTCATCTGAAAGTTTCATAAACCTTCCTTCCTCCTTGGTAAGTTGAAAGTTAAAACCCTTACCCTACGTAATTACAAATAACAGATTGTAAACATTGCAAAGTTGTACTAAACATCCTTGTAAACAAAAACAAGAACAAAAAAAATCAGTAAACATTTTAAAGCGCGTCTTCTTACGCGCGGGAAATGTTGGTAGTGGGAGATGAGAATGCAACAAAAATAAGCGACTTAATTTGATTTATCCAAATACGATAAAATGACGAACGAAAGAAGTGATATTTTGACTTTGGAATCAGTGACTGGAACAAACAAATACCATATTTTCCAGACTATAAACCGCGACTTTTTTTTTTATCAATCTACTGTGCTGTTCGATAAAAGTGACTCACCTGATTTTTTTTACTTAAAAAATTTTTCGCCTATTGTTTTTGGGGTTAAAATAATTTTTAATCTTACTAATATAAAGACCCCTTCTCGACCACCTATAAAAAAGTTTACTCACCCTAAGGTATTCTATTGATAATTATAATTTTGGATATGAGATTTAGGGAAAAACTCTGTCAATAGACAAAAAATATTTTTAGTAAAACAAATCAGGTGAGTCACTTTTATCGAACAGAACTGTATTTTAAAGCTTATTGCAAGCTGATGACTGAATATTTTAAAAAAGAATTTCGCTTTTTTGCCCTAAAATGACCTAATTTCTAATAAGAGTATTATAATCCTTGGCTGTTTTTTTGTAGAAATTTGCAGTTTTACAGTGCTGTTCGATAAAAGTGACTCACCTGATTTTTTTTTACTTAAAATTTTTTTTCGCCTATTGTTGTTCGGGTCAAACTAATTTTTAATCTTACGAATATAAAGACCCTTTCCTGACCACCTAGTAAAAAAGTTTACTTACCTTAAGGTATTCTATTGATAATTATAATGTTAAATATAAATGATAATTTAAGGAAAAACTCTGTACAAAAAAAAGTGACTCACCTATTTCCTGCAACTAGTAATCAATAGAAACATGATATAATGGAATATGCATACACCTGTGTTCCCCCTCACTGGAGTGTAATTGGCTGGTGTCCGTCATACATACCGACGGACGTGTAGGTACGAGAGTCAAAGAGCCTTTGTCTGAGAGCTAAGTCTATAACGACGCCTATTGGACTACGCCATTGATCTACACTTCTTACCTGCGACTACGACGCGTAAGATTTGATTACTGCTACCATATTCTACTTGGTTATAGTAGCCAAAACCACTTAGCTACTTCATTCAAATATATCCCTTTCTGGGACATATCATATACATAACCGAACAGCTTTAAATAAAGAATAATAGAGGTATAATTTATTTATAATATGTAATATAGTTCGAAATATTTAATAATCTATAGGTCCTCCTTTATTTTGAATAACCTTTTCAACCCTTTTTGGCATTGACTTGATTAGGTTCTGGCAAATCTCATTTCCAAGCATTGAATTCCATTCGGATATGAAATTCACAATCAAATCCTCTTTGTTGCTCAACTGCTTTCTCGAGAGCCTGTACTTTATAATGCTCCATAAGTCTTCTTTGGGGTTGAGATTGGGGCGGCCATGTCATAACACACACCAGCTTCTCATCAAAATATTCCTTCATTAATTTTGATTTGTGACAGGGAGCATTATCCTGCAGAAAAATGAGCTTGGTGGTGTCGATTTGCACCCTTTCAGCAGACGGGAGCAGACAAGACTCTAAAATTATCTTGTACTGCTCACTCCTGAGGGTCTTTTCAATAGGTTTTAAGAAACCAGTTACATGAAAAGAAAAGCATCCCCAGAACATTATACTGAACGGATCCTTGACAGTACTTACTGCTAAATTCAAAGAGCTTTCAAAGCTTCTTCTTCGGATTTTAGATCGCTTATCCTTTGAATTTAGCTCAACTTTTGTTTCATCGGAGAAGAAAACAAGAGGACATTTAGTAAAAAAAAAAATCAGGTGAGTCACTTTTATCAAACAGCACTGTATGTAGGGTGTGGGTTATATAACGGTGCGCGTTATATATGAATTGTGTCTTCGAACCTTTATTTCGCTCACTGGGGTAGACTGTTCTACTTCCACGTGCCATGTCTAATGGATGTCAGTTATCAGTTATCTCTTGTTAATTTCCCTCTGAAAGTTCTCCGCTACCTTAGCCGGGTATTGAACTCACACAGTAGAGAACTAGGGAAATTAATAGGAGATAACTGAAAACTGACATCCATTAAATATGTCACGTGGAACTAGAATAGTCTACCCCAGTGAGCGAAATAAAGGGTTCAGTTCGACATTCCAACCACCTGAAGAAAGCCGGAGCGTACAACGGTCGAAACATTGTAATAAATATGGCGACAAAGATGAGGACAATAGTCCGAATAATGTAAATAATGAAAAAGCGTCCTTGAAGATTTCATTTTAACATTAATTGAAAGCTAAAGGATTACAATTTACTATTTACAGTAAGCAAAATACACTGTGGTGTATTTCAAACATAAATTATATTGATTTGGAATAGATTTTTTAAAGTAAAATTATAAAATCAGTCATTTTAACACATTTGTAAACAAAAGTTAATTTTTGCTTTTAAAAATATTGCAAAAATAAAATATATATTTCTGAAAAATTATTTGAGGAAAATTAGCAAATTTAAAGTTAAATTAATCTGATTTGAAACAAATATTACTTATAGCATAAAATGTTGTATACAAGCGTTTCTTAACCACGGGGTCGTGTTTTTCTGACGTGTTGATTGATTTAGTGATCACATAATGTGTTTACAAGTTAAGTATTGTAAATCAGAAATCCTAGCAGCCGATCAGTTTTATATAAAGGCTTTTTTCCGTAAGGGGAGACAACTCTTAAAACACGTGACCTTTTAATAATAATGTGAGGGAGGAACATCCGCACATCTGCCGGTTGATACATATATAAAAACAAATCTAAATTCTTTTAAAAATATTCGTGGGTATCAGATTGTAATAAGCTTTACAATATATGATTAGTAAATATAGTTTTATTCAGTAACAGTATTTCCTAAGAATTAACACATTGAAGCTTAATTTTAAAAGATTTAAAACTGCAAATTATTCAAGATAAAATTGTCAAAGAAATGAAAACAAGTTTTGTAAAAATTTATTTTTTATCGATTTTTTTTTCTTCAGACAATATTGTCTTCAATATATATCATTCATAAAAGCATTTAAGAGATTCCCTAATTAAATAAAGTTTTAGCTTTTTTGCGTTTTTTTTTTTTTGTTTTTTTTCGGTTGAGAATAGATTTTCGGTAAGACGGATTCCGATTTTGCAAAAAAAAAAAAAAAAAAAAAAATTGGTGATTTAAATTCTTCAGAGGTTTCTGCTTTTAACTAATATATTCACTAAAAAAATATCATGTTGAATTTTTCAAGTTTTCATGAAATTAAGTAAGAGGCTGAAACACATGGAAAACAAATTTTACCAAGATTTTCTAATAAAAAAAAGGTTTCAAAATAATATTAAACATTTATATGTCCTTCACTTTATCCGTTTCCCAAACACTACTCTTTACTCTTACTCTCACTCTCTGTAACCCCCCCTCTTTACTCTTACTCTCACTCTCTGTAACCCCTTCCTCTTTACTCTTACTGTCACTCTCTGTAACCCCTTCCTCTTTACTTTTTGCTCTCACTCTCTGTAACCCCCTTTTACTGTATCTCACCTCTGTAACCCCTCCTCTTTTATTCTTAATCTCACTCTCTAAACCCCCTTTATCTTAAATATTCTCTGTAACCTTTCCCTCTTTACTCTTACTCTCCTCTCTGTAACCCCTCCTCATTACTCTTGCTCTCATCTAACCCTCACTCTTTACACTTGCTCTCACTCTCTGTAACCCCTCCTCTTTACTCTTGCTCTCCTCTCTGTAACCCCTCCCCTCTTTACTCTTGCTCTCTCTGTAACCCCTCCCTCTTTACCCTTTCTCTCACTCTCTGTAAACCCTCCTCTTTACTCTTGCTCTCAACTCTCTAACCCCTCATTTTACACTTGCTCTCACTCTCTGTTCCCCCTCCCTCTTTACCCTTTCTCTCACTCTCTGTAACCCCTCCCTCTTTACTCTTGCTCTCTCTGTAACCCCTCCCTCTTTACCCTTTCTCTCACTCTCTGTAACCCCTCCCTCTTTACTCTTGCTCTCACTCTCTGTAACCCCTCCCTCTTTACCATTTCTCTCACTCTCTGTAACCCCTTCCGTGCTAGTGGCACTCTCGCCTTGCTTGGGGTGATTTGCTTAAAAAAAAAGTCCCGAAAATTTCATTAAAATCCGACAATTTGATTTTTGCAAGAATTTCGAAATAATTGCGTTTGTCACCGTAAAAAAGAGGCCAAAATTTGCTATTCTAAAAGTTAGTACATCCGCCGACGCAAAAAAAAAAGTTTTATTAATCAAAAGTTCGTATGTTCTAAAAACGAGTAAAAAATTCATTAAATGCTCAAAAGAAAAAAAATTGATCCTTCCTCTTAATAATAACAAAGATGTTGACGATAAAACTTTTGTTTTCATTACGTTTGGAACATATATGCATTATGGTATACTGATTTTTTAGGGATTTCGTGACGATACATTCTTAAGATTAGCCTAACATACCTCAGGTTTTGCACAATAATTACAGCGTATACAGTGGATGAATAGGAAAATGTTGATCTCCTATATGACAACGCAAGGACAAATACCTAAAAAAAGAATTCTTGACATTGCACCAACCGAATGTTAACCTTTTTAAATCGCTGCTAAATGCTTTGATGAAGGAAATATTTCATTAATGAAAACAGGATACAAGAGTTTACCGAAACTCTTTACCCCTAGTAAAAATCATTGGGCAATGCATTTTCATAGTAAAAATCATTTCCAATGCATTTTCATAGTAAAAATCATTTCCAATGCATGTTCCTAGTAAAAATCATTTCCAATGCATTTTTATAGTAAAAATCATTTCCAATGCATTTTCATAGTAAAAATCATTGGCCAATGCATTTTCATAGTAAAAACCATTGGCCAATGCATTTTCATAGTAAAAATCATTTCCAATGCATTTTCATAGTAAAAACCATTGGCCAATGCATTTTTATAGTAAAAATCATTTCCAATGCATTTTCATAGTAAAAATCATTTCCAGTGCATTTTCGTAGTGAAAATCATTGGCCAATGCATTTTCATAGTAAAAACCACTGGCCAATGCATTTTCATAGTAAAAATCATTGGTCACTGCATTTTCATAGTAAAAATCATTTCCAATGCATTTTCATAGTAAAAATCATTTCCAATTCATTTTCATAGTAAAAATCATTGACCAATGCATTTCCATAGTAAAAATCATTTCCAATGCATCTTCATAGTAAAAATCATTGGCCAATTCATTTTCATAGTAAAAATCATTTCCAATGCATCTTCATAGTAAAAATCATTGGCCAATTCATTTTCATAGTAAAAATCATTGGTCACTGCATTTTCATAGTAAAAATCATTTCCAATGCTTTTTTATAGTAAAAATCATTTTCAATGTATTTTCATAGCAATGATCATTGGCTAATGCATTTTCATAGTAAAAATCATTTCCAATGCATTTTCATAGTAAAAATCATTTCCAATGAATTTTCATAGTAAAAATCATTGACCAATGCATTTCCATAGGAAAAATCATTTCCAATGCATCTTCATAGTAAAAATCATTGGCCAATTCATTTTCATAGTAAAAATCATTGTCCAATGCATTTTCATAGTAAAAATCATTTCCAATGCATCTTCATAGTAAAAATCATTGGCCAATTCATTTTCATAGTAAAAATCATTGGTCACTGCATTTTCATAGTAAAAATCATTTCCAATGCTTTTTTATAGTAAAAATCATTTTCAATGTATTTTCATAGCAAAAATCATTGGCTAATGCATTTTCATAGTAAAAAATCATTCCAATGCATTTTCATAGTAAAAATCATTTCCAATGAATTTTCATAGTAAAAATCATTGACCAATGCATTTCCATAGGAAAAATCATTTCCAATGCATCTTCATAGTAAAAATCATTGGCCAATTCATTTTCATAGTAAAAATCATTGTCCAATGCATTTTCATAGTAAAAATCATTTCAATGCATCTTCATAGTAAAAATCATTTGCCAATTCATTTTCATAGTAAAAATCATTGGTCAATGCATTTTCATAGTAAAAATCATTTCCAATGCTTTTTTATAGTAAAAATCATTTTCAATGTATTTTCATAGCAATGATCATTGGCTAATGCATTTTCATAGTAAAAATCATTTCCAATGCATTTTCATAGTAAAAATCATTTCCAATGAATTTTCATAGTAAAATCATTGACCAATGCATTTTATATAGGAAAAATCATTTCCAATGCATCTTCATAGTAAAAATCATTGGCCAATTCATTTTCATAGTAAAAATCATTGTCCAATGCATTTTCATAGTAAAAATCATTTCCAATGCATCTTCATAGTAAAAATCATTGGCCAATTCATTTTCATAGTAAAAATCATTGGTCACTGCATTTTCATAGTAAAAATCATTTCCAATGCTTTTTTATAGTAAAAATCATTTTCAATGTATTTTCATAGCAATGATCATTGGCTAATGCATTTTCATAGTAAAAATCATTTCCAATGCATTTTCATAGTAAAATCATTTCCAATGAATTTTCATAGTAAAAATCATTGACCAATGCATTTTCATAGTAAAAATCATTTCCAATGCATTTTCATAGTAAAAATCATTGGCCAATTCATTTTCATAGTAAAAATCATTGTCCAATGCATTTTCATAGTAAAAATCATTTCAATGCATCTTCATAGTAAAAATCATTGGCCAATTCATTTTCATAGTAAAAATCATTGGTCACTGCATTTTCATAGTAAAAATCATTTCCAATGCTTTTTTATAGTAAAAATCATTTTCAATGTATTTTCATAGCAATGATCATTGGCTAATGCATTTTCATAGTAAAAATCATTTCCAATGCATTTTCATAGTAAAAATCATTTCCAATGAATTTTCATAGTAAAAATCATTTCCAATGCATTTTCATAGTAAAAATCATTTCCAATGAATTTTCATAGTAAAAATCATTGACCAATGCATTTCCATAGTAAAAATCATTTTCAATGCATCTTCATAGTAAAAATCATTGGCCAATTCATTTTCATAGTAAAAATCATTGACCAATGCATTTCCATAGTAAAAATCATTTCAATGCATCTTCATAGTAAAAATCATTGGCCAATTCATTTTCATAGTAAAAATCATTTCCAATGCATCTTCATAGTAAAAATCATTGGCCAATTCATTTTCATAGTAAAAATCATTGGTCACTGCATTTTCATAGTAAAAATCATTTCCAATGCTTTTTTATAGTAAAAATCATTTTCAATGTATTTTCATAGCAATGATCATTGGCTAATGCATTTTCATAGTAAAAATCATTTCCAATGCATTTTCATAGTAAAAATCATTTCCAATGAATTTTCATAGTAAAAATCATTGACCAATGCATTTCCATAGTAAAAATCATTTCCAATGCATCTTCATAGTAAAAATCATTGGCCAATTCATTTTCATAGTAAAAATCATTGTCCAATGCATTTTCATAGTAAAAATCATTTCCAATGCATCTTCATAGTAAAAATCATTGGCCAATTCATTTTCATAGTAAAAATCATTGGTCACTGCATTTTCATAGTAAAAATCATTTCCAATGCTTTTTTATAGTAAAAATCATTTTCAATGTATTTTCATAGCAATGATCATTGGCTAATGCATTTTCATAGTAAAAATCATTTCCAATGCATTTTCATAGTAAAAATCATTTCCAATGAATTTTCATAGTAAAAATCATTGACCAATGCATTTCCATAGTAAAAATCATTTCCAATGCATCTTCATAGTAAAAATCATTGGCCAATTCATTTTCATAGTAAAAATCATTGACCAATGCATTTCCATAGTAAAAATCATTTCCAATGCATCTTCATAGTAAAAATCATTGGCCAATTCATTTTCATAGTAAAAATCATTTCCAATGCATCTTCATAGTAAAAATCATTGGCCAATTCATTTTCATAGTAAAAATCATTGGTCACTGCATTTTCATAGTAAAAATCATTTCCAATGCATTTTCATAGTAAAAATCATTTCCAATGCATTTTCATAGTAAAAATCATTTCCAATGAATTTTCATAGTAAAAATCATTGACCAATGCATTTCCATAGTAAAAATCATTTCCAATGCATTTTCATAGTAAAAGCATTTGCCAATTCATTTTCATAGTAAAATCATTGACCAATGCATTTCCATAGTAAAAATCATTTCAATGCATCTTCATAGTAAAAAATCATTGGCCAATTCATTTTTCATAGTAAAAAATCATTTCCAATGCATCTTCATAGTAAAAATCATTGGCCAATTCATTTTCATAGTAGAAATCATTGGCCAATGCATTTTCATAGTAAAAATCATTTCCAATGCATTTTCATAGTAAAAATCATTTCCAATGCATTTCAAATTAAAAATCATTTCCAATGCATTTTCATAGTAAAAATCATTTCCAATGCATTTTCATAGTAGAAATCATTGGGCACTGTATTTTCATACTAAAAAACATTTCCAATGCATTTTTTAGTAAAAATCATTTCCAATGCATTTTCATAGTAAAAATCATTGGCCAATGCATTTTCATAGTAAAAATCATTTCCAATGCATTTTCATAGTAAAAATCATTGGCCAATGCATTTTCATAGTAAAAATCATTGGCCAATGCATTTTCATAGTAAAAATCATTTCCAATGCCTTTTCATAGTAAAAATCATTGGCCAATGCATTTTCATAATAAAAATCATTTCCAATGCATTTTCATAGTAAAAATCATTGGCCAATGCATTTTCATAGTAAAAATCATTGGTCAATGCATTTTCATAGTAAAAATCATTGGCCAATGCATTTTCATAGTAAAAATCATTGGCCAATGCATTTTCATAGTAAAAATCTCTATCTAATGAAAATTATGTTCAAGTTCTTCGAAAGCATTTTCGCATCGAAAGTCACGGAACTTTACTTCAAGTATACCGAAGAGCTGCCTGATAAGAAGCTCCAGGTTATTTCAACTAATGATGAATCTATCATTGAATAAAATGTTATTGGACTTTTTTAAAAGAAGAAGTAATATAAAGTTGATGAGCAAAACGAAAACTCCAGGCTATGACGTAATATTTCGCAATTTGTTTTTACAAACCATTTTCGCAATTTGTTTTTACAAACCATTTCTACTGCAGTAAGCGCAATCCCAACTGTCTTAGGCATATGCTCTCCGTATACCTTGAGCTAAATTTCAGAAAACAAAAAAATATAAATTTTAAAACAATGTATGGTCGTTAGCCAGATAAACTGTCCAAGATGCAAATTACAAATGGGAGATATCAAAGGGACGAAAATCGATATCTCTAAAAAGTATTTTAACAGGACAAAAAATATGACACCGAAATCCGAATTTGCATATGACTCCAAGAAGCTAAGCAAAGTGTTAAGAAACAGGAAAAATTTCATTAGAAGCAAAGATAAAAGTTTTCAGCTAGATGCTGAATAAATACGAGACTTGAGACAACAATTATATTGCCTCAAGTCTGAGAATACAATTGTCATAGTATCTGAGTAAGGATAAAACATTTTTAAAGGAAATGAAATCAAAATTGGCCCTTATACTTAGAAAGAGACAACTGAAATATTGTGACCTTGTTAGGGCTAGAAATCAAGACACAGGAATTGACTTGAGTTAAACAAATATCTTCACAGAAACAGTAATACAACCATATACAAACGAGAGTGTTACAGCAAGAATGTTCGGTCCGACTGTCAGAGCTGACTGCTGGAAAATTCCCTCTTCAAAAGGCAGTACCTGCTCCTATTTATAGCTGGGTGAGTCCATGCGTGCATGAGTAAATTACCATAACAACTGTGAAAATGCATTGGCCAATGATTTTTACTATGAAAATGCATTGGACAATGATTTTTACTATGAAAATGCATTGGACAATGATTTTTACTATGAAAATGCATTGGACAATGATTTTTACTATGAAAATGCATTGGAAATGATTTTTACTATGAAAATGCATTGGCCAATGATTTTTACTATGAAAATGCATTGAAATGATTTTTTAAATAAAAATGCATTGCCCAATGATTTTTTACTATGAAAAAATGCATTGGAAATGATTTTTACTATGAAAATGCATTGGGCAATGATTTTTACTATGAAAATGCATAGGACAATGATTTTTACTATGAAAATGCATTGGCCAATGATTTTTACTATGGAAATGAATTGGACAATGATTTTACTAGAAAAATGCATTGGCCAATGATTTTTACTATGAAAATGCATTGGCCAGTGATTTTTATTATAAAAATGCATTGGAAATGATTTTTACTATAAAAATGCATTGGAAATGATTTTTACTATGAAAATGCATGGGAAATGATTTTTCTATGAAAATGCATTGGAAATGATTTTTCTATGAAAATGCATTGGAAATGATTTTTACTATAAAAATGCATTGGAAATGATTTTTACTATGAAAATGCATTAGAAATCATTTTTACTATTGTTGTGGACTTGTAGGGGCCAGAAACAAAGACACAAAGAGAGGAATTGAGTTAAACAAATATATTAACAGAAACAGTAATACAAACATATACAAACGAGAGTGTTACAGCAAGAATGTTCAGCCCGACTGTCAGAGCTGACTGCTGGAAATTTCCTCTCCAAAAGGCAGTACCTGCTCCTATTTATAGCTGGGAGAGACCCTGCGTGCGTGGGTAAATTACCGTACCATGAAATTTGCAGAAAACATAATTATGAAAAATGTTTGGATAATTTAACACGCAGAAGGACATACTAAAATCATGCGTAATATACCTCACAATATTGTGTAAATGGATGGCAAAAAAGCGAGCGGAGGTATAGTACAAAAGCATTAAGACCTACAAAGAAGAGGAAGTTGGGGAGAGCTATGATCGTCCATGTCCCAACGAGTTCTAGAAGAAGAAAATGAAAGTGTCTCTGGTAGCTCACTAGTTAGAAAATTCGTCATATAAACAATTTCACTAGTATCACGATTTCAATCCTCATTGCGATCCCACGGTTGTAACTTGTAGACAAACTAGTTTAGTAAGTCTTCTTCTTTGTACCATGTCCCTTCAGGACTTTGGAAATCATAGTTCTCCACAGCTTCTTATTCTATCCATACCAAAGTTTGTCTACTTACGATCATTTTCAGCCCCAGTTCTGCCATCCACTTGATTCAGCTTCATAGGTAGGTCATTAGATAGATAAATAGATCCAACTAAATATGTCAGTTCTATCACAATATTTAACGCTTTCTAATAAAAACCACATTACATATATATATATATATATATATATATATATATATATATATATATATAAATTTATTTCTTATATATATATATATATATATATATATATATATATATATATATATTTTATTTCTAACCTTCATATATATATATATATATAATATGATATATATATATATATATATATATATATATATATATATATATATATATATATATTATCGTCAAATCGGCATCCGTCCGTGCGAGAGACGATGGAGTAGATTGTGTGCGCTTTGAGCCATGGGCGGGATATATGGAGAACTAGGGCTACTATATTCCCCCTTCGGCCTTTTAAAGCATTGTCCAAAATTTAAAATAAGCCAATACAGTTTGGTACCAGCGCGGCTGCAGGAGTTGCCATTAAGGTAGCAATAAAGTGATCCATCCGCCTTAGGGTTTTAATTCAGACTTGTCCTTCTCCCAGACCAGTTGCCATCCAAGTCTATAGAACTCATTTACCCATAGCTGGAGAGAAAAAAAGGATTTCATAAATCTTTCCCAAATATATAATAGCATATATAAGTGAATGTAATGGAGTCGACTGGAATTCGAACTCGGCCATGTCTTGAGAATGTCTGATGACAGGTTACCCAAGATCCTAATGTAGAGCCAGTTAGATCAGGGCTACAGGAATGTAGGTCTCCATAGGCTAAGATACAAAGACAAGCTGAAAAGCAACTTGTCAGCTGTCAATATACCACATAACACCCTTGAGCGCTTAGCTTTGGAGCGGGTAGAATGGAGATCAACGTGTTTTAGTGGACTCAGCAATTTTCAATCTGCTTGTCTGAATCATCTTCAAGAAGCGAGAGCAAGATCTAAAAGGTCAGCCAATCTAACAGTGATCCCATCTCACAATCCTCACACTTGCTCCATATGTGGCCTCCTTTGTAAATCACTAGCGGGTCTTAAATGCCACTTAAGATTAGCGCATAAACTTTCATAATTGAATCAAAAAGTTGTCAGATCCTCATACGTCGAAACCGACGGGAGAGTCCGTTATATATATATATATATATATATATATATATATATATATATATTTTTCTTTACAATTGATGCCCAAGATAAAACAAAAACCTAAATGACCATTTTCAGCTACGAATTTAAAAATTCGTAGGACTTTTAAAACTGTTGATGGTATCGGCTTGTAGGGTACTGTTTATTTGGAGAGAGAGATAGAGAGAGAAAGTATGTTATAGGGGGCTTATTGGGAGGTACGGTGTGAAGAAGAAGACAC
>CAHIKZ030001948.1:185000-200000 GCA_903632075.3 Acanthosepion pharaonis | reverse complement strand
ATATATATTATTAAAATTAGTAGTAATCCTATAGGTATAATTAACTACACGTGTTCGAAAACATTCGGTGTATTGATTTGCAAAAAAAAAGCCAATACCAAAATAAAAAAAGGTATAAAAAACAAAGAACCAAGAACATGTACGTTAAATCGAAAAATAATCGTCCAGCATACGAGTTCAAGGCCGAAAGAAAAAAAATAATATGAGTACCCAAAACGGATTCAGTTCGACATTCCAACCACCTTTTAGAATGCCGAAGCGTACAACGGCCGAAACGTTGTAATAAATATATGCAACAAAGATGAGGACAATAGTTAAATTATCATTTAAATTCAATATTATATTACCTCATCTCAGAAAACACACACACACATATATATATATATATATATATATATATATATATATATATATATACTTATTCTTAATAGAAATTTTATAAGTATAAGAAACTATACTCGCTCGGAAAACCTTCAGTATATTGATTTGCAAATAAACAAGCCAACACCAAAGGGGAAAAAAGGTATATAAAAAGAAAGAACCAAGAACATGGACGTTAACTGACAATAATCGTCCAGCATACGAGTACAAAGCCCAAAGAAAAAAACCCGATGCGAGTATCCAAAACAACTAAATAAAGTGCTCAAAAGTGGAGCGCATCTAGTTAAACCTAGAGAGCCAGACAAACCTACCAAGGTTTCACCTAAGCGGATCGTCAGGGATATATATATATATGTCTGTGTCTACCCACTTAAGTACATCATTTGAAAAGTGTAATCTCGTCTCGAAATCTCACCACAAATCATTCCGTTATTACAATTATTTATCAACAATAAACCACATGACTTTTTCATTTTTCTAATTCTGCTTTAAATGCTCAAGGGCTGAAACGCTTCTTTAATAAACTATAAAACCATTAATATCTGTTTTATTAGAAGAATGCTGTATAATTGAATTGTATTTTAAATTCTAACATTCCAATTTGAATCTTTTCGAAAAGCTAAGCGTCTTTCCCAGAAGCAAAACCCAAGATGCATGTAATGCGCGGATTTCTAAAAAAGACGTTTATAATTTGTCTATCTTGCAAAGAATAGATCGGCCCTAAAGCTCTTTTTGATGATTGCCAATTCAATTAGAACACCCACACCAGCAGAGCCGCTTTTTGGGGGATTAAAAAATGTTATTAACATTGTGAATAACAGCATTAAAATCTGAAAACTTTAAATTAGTTTATTAACATAGAATGATGAAATGAAATTTGGCTTCGATTTAATATTGAATTGAAGGCAAACTCGTTTTGATATTGCAATGAAGTCGTCAGTCATTTAGCCTCGTTTTGATATTGCAAAGAAGCCGTCACTCATTTAACCTCGTTCTCATATTGCAATGAAGATGTATCTCATTTAGCCTCATTTTGATATTGCGATGAAGCCGTATCTCATTTAGCATTGTTTTGATATTGCAATGAAGCCGTATCTCATTTAGCCTCGTTTTGATATTGCAATGAAGCCGTATCTCATTTAGCCTCGTTTTGATATTGCAATGAAGCTGTATCTCATTCCGCCTCGTTTTTATATTGCAATTATGGCGTCACTCATTTAGCCTCGTTTTAATATTGCAATTATGGCGTCCCCCACATATACTTCATTATGAGGTTCATATGACTGATTAAATAATTACCAAATATGTCTTATCATTTCTCTTGTCTCGGAATAATATTTTGTCCATTTAAATATCGCCAAACAGTGACGAGGATGAATAGGAATTCTCAAATACAAAGTCCATCCAAAAAATGCATACACACTTCAGGAAAGGAGAAACTTGTATAGATATTATAATACTAAATTTATACAGTATCTGTCTATATTTCTGAGATGAGGTATTATGTACACTATTTACATTATTCGGTCTATTGTCCTCATCTTTTATCGCCATATTTCGTTGTACGCTCTGGCCTTCTTCAGGTGGTTGGAATTGAACTCTTTATTTCGCTCACTGAGGTAGACTGTTCTAGTTCCACTTGCCATGTTTAATAGACACATGGTACCGTGGATAAAGGCGTTGGTTAGATTCAGTGACAAGATCTAAAGAGTGTGAGTTCAATACCCGGTTAAGGCAGTGGAGAACTTTCAGAGGGAAATTAACAGGATATAACTAATAACTGACATCCATTAAACATGGCAAATGGAACTAGAACAGTTTACCCCAGTGAGCGAAATAAAGGGTTCAATTCGACATTCCAACCACCTGAAGAAGACCGGAGCGCACAGCGGCCGAAACGTTGTGATAAATATGGCGACAAAGATGAGGACAATAGTCCGAATAATGTAAATTATGTACATAATACCTCATCTCAGAAATATAGACAGATACTGAAAGGCCGAAACGTTGTAATAAATATGGTGACAAAGATGAGGACAATAGTCCGAATAATGTAAATAGTGTACATAATACCTCATCTCAGAAATATAGACAGATACTGAAGGGTCGAAACGTTGTAATAAATATGGCGACAAAGATGAAGACAATAGTCTGAATAATGTAAATAATGTACATAATAACCCATCTCATAAATATAGACAGATACTGAAGGGCCGAAACGTTGTAATAAATATGGCAACAAAGATGAGGACAATAGTCTGAATAATGTAAATAATGTACATAATACCTCATCTCAGAAATGTAGACAGATACTGAAGGGCCGAAACGTTGTAATAAATTTGTCAACGAAGATGAGGACAATAGCCCGAATAATGTAAATTATGTACATAATACCTCATCTCAGAAATATAGACAGATACTGAAGCACTGAAACGTTGTAATAAATATGGCGACAAAGATGAGGACAACAGTCCGAATAATGTAAATAGTGTACATAATACCTCATCTCAGAGATATAGACAGATACTGAAAGGCCGAAACGTTGTAATAAATATGGCAACAAAGATGAGGGCAATAGCCCGAATAATGTAAATAATGTACATAATACCTCATCTCAGAAATATAGACAAATAGTGGACGGCCGAAACGTTGTAATAAATATGGCGACAAAGATGAGGACAATAGTCCGAATAAGATAAATAATGTAAATTTATACAAATATCACGAGATTAATACAAGTTACCTTTAGATACTACAATCGCGAGAGATGATCAAAATGGTGGCCTTTAGCTATCTAACCATTTATAAGTACGAATACTGCTTTAAAATAACGTTGGCCAAAGTGTTCAGATTGCTGCACAGGCATTTTCAATAAGGGCCGCCAATTTAATGCCATCTGTCGAGAAAATATCATACGACAATAAACAGTACTATCACAATTTGATAAAGCTACGAAAGCCAAGGTTTTCATTTGCCATGTGAATATTTTTGGCGGCCTCTGTATATGAATAGGGATTTTCCAAGCGTAGATTACATGTGGCTACAATAAAATATCCACTACAATAAAATATCCATAGAAATTCCCCTATTACATTGTTAAATATTTGAGCCTAACAACTTTAACAAAATATTGCAATAACAATCATAAATATGAATTCTGGTTGTTATTTTAAGAAGTAAGGGGGTACAAATGAAAAGATTCCACTTCAACTTTTTTCATTTCAGTAAAATAATCATAATAATTTATTTTCTCACTGAAACTTAGTCGTGTATGGCTGATTTTTCTGTGTAATCAAAACGGAATAAGCTATTATTTATGAGGTAATGACAGAAGTTAAACACTTCTACCTTCCTTTCTTTATTTCTTTCTGGACATATCAAGAAAAGATAGATAGATAGATAGATAGATAGATAGATAGATAGATAGATAGATAGATAGATAGATAGATAATAGATAGATAGATAGATAGATAGATAGATAGAGAGAGAGAGAGAGAGATAAACAGACTGAGATAGATAGATAGATAGACAGACTGAGATAGATAGATAGATAGATAGATAAACAGACTGATATATATATATATATATATATATATATAGATAGATAGATAGATAGATAGATAGATAGATAGACGGACTGAGATAGATAGATAGATAGATAGACTGAGATAGAGAGAGAAATAAACAGACTGAGATAGATAGATAGATAGATAGATAGATAGATAGATAGATAGATAGATAGGAAAAATGGATAGATTGACTGGAACAGAGATAGATTAAGATATATATATATATATATATATATATATATATATAGTGAGAGAGAAAGAATGAAAATTAAAATAGGATATGTTATTCTTTTTTGACATCATGGCTCCTGAACCCCCTTTGTGAATATACACGAAGATACAGCTAAATATTGCGTAACGATTACAAGTTTCTAGGATTTTACGTACCGATTCGATTAAAACCGCCTCCGTTTACGCATGACTGAATGTCTCAACCGGCAACCTTTAACACATCCCACTGCTACATTTCCTTCTCTTTCCTACTTTGATGGTAATGATATTTCCTGCCCGAAACTATGCCTGTTCCCATGCATGATTTTTCAATGTCGAGGTGTTGTTCCCGATTCTTATTTCTCGTTTTGGCTCATCCAAGCGTCGAAGCAAACCAGTCAACCATGTTTGCTCAGAAATTTAATGAGGATCTTTTCAAAGACTCCCACGGGACTGGAATTTGGTGCAAAGCACTTTTTTTAAACAGGGAAATCTTTCGCTTATTTATATAAAGAATGTTGCAAATAAATAAATAAATAAAATAAAATACTACCCAGGTACTTCGAGATATAAACACAGGCCCCAAGAAGTACACTTGGCCGGGTTTTTAGGGATAGGGAGGAACTGCTTGAGATAGGGATTCACAGGAATTATTCTTCAATATTTTATTATCAAACTAATCTATGAATGACGGGAAGCAACAAACAAAGACAAGGTTTTAAAGTGAAAAAGAACAATGTCTATCACTAGAAAGCTAATGTGTTCTCCAAAAATCTGGAGAGAAATCCAATTCACCATATCATCTTTTCTGTAAATATTTTGATGGTGGTTGTTCTAATGTGTTCTCCTTCTCGGTTTTCTCAATCGCTTCTAATCGATCAAAAAGCTGTGGAACACTGTTGATACGGTATGTCTCAACATATCTCCAGAGATGTTCGCCGAGCGAGAGAAATCCTACGCGATACGAGGTGCACCCTTCGTCTATTCCCCTCGTTGGCATCTGAAGCCCCTGAATTAGAGCTGTATAGATCTCATCGTTTTACTGTAAAATAACATTTTTTAATCAAATTCACTCCAAGCAAGGCGATAATGCCACTAAGACACAAAAGGCTACTGAGAGGAAAACAGGACGACAAAACTTTAGAAAAAAACCGGAAACCCAATCCTGAACAGGAAACAAGGGATAAACCTTTACTCCTGTTCAAAAAACCGGGAAAGAGTATGAACCGTAAGTTCTATTCTAATAGTTTCTTTACTCACACTTCTCACCCGTGGAACACTCTTCCAATTTCATGCTTCACTGTTACGGAGAATCTCCAAAGGTTTAAATACAATGTCAATCGCCATATTCTGCCTTCCTAAAACCTGTTCATTTATTGTGCTTTTTCTCGCACTTCTCATTCTCTTCCACTTCCAATAACCGCTCTCATCTTAGTGGCATTATTATCTTGCTTGTGGTGAAATGATTAATACACACACGGATATATATATATATATATATATATATATATATATATATATATATTGTGAAATAGTTATTCAAAGAATAAATTAATAAAGTTAATGTAATTAATGGCGAAATCACTTCGCTAACAGATTAAATAAGACATTAACACATTGACCACTCGCTGGAAGACACGATCCTTGTTTTATTAATTGTACAATGGATTAGATCTTCGGTCCATATTGCTTGCAAGTACTTTCGGTAAAAAAATTACCATCCTCAGGCATTTTTCTCCTCAATTTCAGGTAATTTCGGGTAAAATTCCAAGACGACGAATCTATTAGCGAAGTCAGTTAACCATTAATTACATTAACTTTATTGATTTATTCTTTGAATGACTATTTTACAATATTAAGCTGCATTATTTAATAGTTCATATATATATATACATATATATATATATATATATTAATTTCAATAAAGGTGCAATCAATTTACAAATTCATGAATTATTCATACAAAAACAAATACAAAGGTTAATGATTTAATTGGCGAGAAATCCATCGTCGCAAACAATTCAAATAATATACAAAAAACCTGTTATGAATGAAAAGATCCTTGTTTTTATAAATTTCTGTTGCATTAGTTCTTATTTTTTTACAAGCTTTCGTCTGTTCCTACAGACATCTTCATATATGGAATAGATGTTGTTCTTGTTTTTTTTCTCAGTAATAAGAGGACATCGAAAATATATGTATTATTGTATCCGAAAATGCTATTATGAGTTATTGTTTTTGAGCGAAGCAGTGCAACTTTGATTTTAAATTTTACAATTGTTTCATGAAATTATGGTGATAAGCAATTATTTTTTACAAATTTTTCTGTCAAAGTGGCAAATACTTTTGACAATAAAAATTTATTATCCAGTAAAAAGAATTAAGTGCGAAAAAATTTATCACCGTTTTGTTCAAGAATTTACAATTGTAAAAAAAAGAATTTAAATTCAAAAACGGAAGAAATTGTAAAAAAATCAAACTCAGCGTTGCTAAAATAGTACTATAACTCATTCTAATAGCATTTTTTCGGATACAACAATACATATATTTTCGTTGTCCTCTTATTACTGAGAGTAAAAACAAGAACAACATCTATTCCATACCTGAAGATGTCTGTAGGAACAGACGAAAGCATGTAGTAAAAATAAGAACTAATGCAACAGAAATTTATAAAAACAAGGATCTTTTCATTTTCTTGACCACATCTTACGAGGATGTCATTGTAGAAGCTCACTGACTTGGGAGACTTTGCCGAACACATCATATTCCGCTGGTCTCTCGCCCACTGACTACTACCTTTTCAAGTATCTTGACATAAGACATTCCATTACAAAGAAGGTGCAGAAACGACATTCAAAGATGTCTTAGCATCGAAACCTTTAGAGTTTTATCGTAAAGGCATATATAACATCGCAAGCCGATGGCAGAAAAGTATAGATATTTACGGTTCGTGTTTTGAATCATTCAGATAAGGTTTAAATAAATTAATTCAGTAATGAAAGTTGATTATGATATCGGACATAACTTAACCTAATAAGAGTATATTGCCGAAAGTATTGCGACTGAATTTTCTATGAAAAAACATTTACCATAAAAATTGATGTTGAGGGGTTCACCCCTTTTTACACGCATGAACTCACCCAGTATATACATATACTACTGCAATAGCAAGACCGAAGAATCGGGTCGATTCGTGTCCAAGGTGACAGAGTAAAAGGTTGTAGGTAACCGGAAGAGTGAGGGTGAGGTAACAGCGTTGTAGGAGTCACAGTGAGCGAGCACGTAGACTCAGTAAGAAGTCATACAGCGATACTTCAATACCAAAGACTGTATATATATATTTTGCTACTAACCCGTATTCCTGGAACTACTAACCTGCTTTACCAGTTTGTATTATTACGTTAATACATTATTTTCATATATTCATTCCTGGCATTTGTTATTTATTGGTACCGGATTTCAACCGGGAATCCACAACAATTGATAATAAAGATTTTTCACTATAAAAATGTATTGGAAATGATTTTGACTATGAATATACATTTGAATTGACTTTTATTATGAAAATGCATTGGACAATGATTTTTATTATGAAAATACATTGGGAATGATTTTTACTATGAAAATGCATTGGCCAATGATTTTTAATATGAAAATGCGTTGGAATTGATTTTTACTATGAAAATGCGCTGCAAATGATTTTTACTGTGAAAATGCATTGGAAGTTTTTTTATTTTGAAAATGATTGGAAATGATTTTTACTATGAAAATGCATTGGAAAAGATTTTACTATTAAAATGCATTGCAAATGATTTTTACCATTAAAATGCATTGCAAATAATTTTTACTATTAAAATGCATTGGGCAATGATTTTTAAATGCATTGAAAAATTTTTTATTAAAAAATGCATTGGCCAATGATTTTTACTATGAAAATGCATTGGCCAATGATTTTTTTATATGAAATGCATTGGCCAATGATTTTTACTATGAAAATGCATTGGCCAATGATTTTTCTTATGAAAAATGCATTGGACAATGATTTTTATGAAAATGCATTGGCCAATGATTTTTACTATGAAAATGCATTGGCCAATGATTTTACTATGAAAATGCATTGGCCAATGATTTTTACTATGAAAATGCATTGAAAAATTGCATTGAAATGATTTTACTATGAAAAAATTCAATGATTTTACTATTAAATTGGTGGCCAATGATTTTTACTATGAAAATGCGCTTGGCCAATGATTTTACTATGAAAATGCATTGGCCAATGATTTTACTATGAAAATGCATTGGCCAATGATTTTACTATGAAAATGCATTGGCCAATGATTTTACTATGAAATGCATTGAAAATGATTTTACTATGAAATATTTTTACTACTATGAAAATGCATTGGCCAATGATTTTTACTATAAAAATGAAAATGGCATGATTTTTTGATTTTACTAATGATTTTTACTATGAAAATGCGCTGGCCAATGATTTTACTATGAAATTGGCTAATGATTTTTACTATAAAAATGCAAAAAATTTTTACTATGAAAATGCGCTGGCCTTTATGATTTTATTTTTAAAAAATGCATTGAAAATGATTTTTATGAAATGGCCAATGATTTTTACTATGAAAATGCATTGGTGAATGATTTTACAGGGAAAATGCGTTAGAAGTTATTTTTATTATGAAAATGCGTTGGAAATCATTTTTTACGATGAAAAACATTACAAAATATTTTACAGTATGAAATACACTGGAAATTATTTTCGAAGGGTAAATACATTATCAACACTTTTAAAATAAACAAATGACATGCATTGCAAATGGTTTTAATATATGTATCGATTGACCAAGATTACACGATAATCACTGCAATGTGTCTTCCTATAAAACACGTTACAAATGATTTTAGTATATAAAAAATCATTGCAAATGACTTCCCAAAAGATAACAATTGCCAATAATTTTGGCATAAAAATTTTTTGAATGTTTTTTTCTATAAATACCATAGAGATGTTACTACAAAAATGTGCTGTCAATGATTTTTGTTAGTAATTTGATTGCAATACGGTTGAATATGGAACGTTTTTATTCGCTTCGTTTCTTCTCCCTAGATTATTTTTTCATTTTTTTTTTGTCATGTCAACGAACACTCATTGCCGCTTTTGTGATGTCAACGAAATCTCGTTGTCAGTTTCGTGATGCTCGTTGTAGTAAAGACTTTGGAATTGCAGATTAGAACTAAAATAACACCGCATCGAACAATACTGGTGTCAGACGCCTTCAAATAGCAATAATAGTACTTGCTCGACAATATTTGCTCGAATGTAAACACCAAATAGTGACCCGAACAGAGAAATAGTATAGTGAATAGAGTAGAGAATAGCGATCCGTATAGAAATAGAGGATAGAATAGAAATGGAGATCCGAATAGTAATAGAGGATAGAATAGAAATGGAGATCTGAATAGTAATAGAGGATAGAATAGAAATGGAGATCCGAAGATCAATAGAGGATAGAACAGAAATAGCGATCGTTAGTTGTCATGGTATCGCCAATATATGCGTTTCCTCTATGTTCGAGTGATCCACTTCATCAAATAATGGGATCGCCTGTGTTTGCTCACTGGCGATCGATGTTCAAACTCATTTGTCGGCAGCGACACTTTATCCCTAAATAACATTTTCGGAGGATTTAGTTTCTTTCTTCCTACACTCTCCTTTCATATGTTTCTTCTTCTAGATCCTTAGTTTCTTTTTACTTACATTCTCCTTCCATGTGTTTCATTCTAGATCCTTCGTTTTTTCCCTACATTCTCCTTTCATGTGTTTCTTTTTTCTAGATCCTTCGTTTCTTTTTCCCTACATTATCCTTTCATGTGTTTCTTTTTTCTAGATCCTTCGTTTCTTTTTCCCTACATTATCCTTTCATGTGTTTCTTTTTTCTAGATCCTTCGTTTCTTTTTCCTTACATTCTCCTTTCATGTGTTTCTTTTTCAAGATGCTTAGTTTCTTTCTTCTTCCATTCTCCTTTCATGTGTTTCTTTTTCTAGATCCTTAGTTTCTTTTTTTTCCATTCTCCCATTGTTTTTTTCTAGATCATTAGTTTCTTTCTTTTTCCATTCTCTCCTTTCATGTTTTCTTTTTTCTAGATCCTTCGTTTCTTTTTCCCTACATTCTCCTTTCATGTGTTTCTTTTTCAAGATGCTTAGTTTCTTTCTTCTTCCATTCTCCTTTCATGTGTTTCTGTTTCTAGATCCTTAGTTTCTTTCTTCTTCCATTCTCCTTTCATGTGTTTCTTTTTTAGATCCTTAGTTTCTTCTTCTTCCATTCTCCTTTTTCATGTGTTTCTTTTCTAGATCCTTAGTTTCTTTCTTCTTCCATTCTCCTTTCATGTGTTTCTTTTTCAAGATGCTTAGTTTCTTTCTTCTTCCATTCTCCTTTCATGTGTTTCTTTTTCAAGATGCTTAGTTTCTTTCTTCTTCCATTCTCCTTTCATGTGTTTCTTTTTCAAGATGCTTAGTTTCTTTCTTCTTCCATTCTCCTTTCATGTGTTTCTTTTTCAAGATGCTTAGTTTTTTTTCTTCTTCCATTCTCCTTTTCATGTGTTTCTTTTTCAAGATGCTTAGTTTCTTTCTTCTTCCATTCTCCTTTTCATGTGTTTCTTTTTTTCAGATGCTTAGTTTTTTTCTTCTTCCATTCTTCTTTCATGTGTTTTCTTTTTTCAAGATGCTTAGTTTTCTTTTCTTCCATTCTCCTTTCATGTGTTTCTTTTTCAAGATGCTTAGTTTCTTTCTTCTTCCATTCTCCTTTCATGTGTTTCTTTTTCAAGATGCTTAGTTTCTTTCTTCTTCCATTCTCCTTTCATGTGTTTCTTTTTCAAGATGCTTAGTTTCTTTCTTCTTCCATTCTCCTTTCATGTGTTTCTTTTTCAAGATGCTTAGTTTCTTTCTTCTTCCATTCTCCTTTCATGTGTTTCTTTTTCAAGATGCTTAGTTTCTTTCTTCTTCCATTCTCCTTTCATGTGTTTCTTTTTCTAGATCCTTAGTTTCTTTCTTCTACCATTCTCCTTTCATGTGTTTCTTTTTCTAGATCCTTAGTTTCTTTCTTCTTCCATTCTCCTTTCATGTGTTTCTTTTTCAAGATGCTTAGTTTCTTTCTTCTTCCATTCTCCTTTTCATGTGTTTTTCTTTTTCAAGATGCTTAGTTTTTTTCTTCTTCCATTCTCCTTTTATCATGTGTTTCTTTTTCTAGATCCTTAGTTTCTTTCTTCTTCCATTCTCCTTTCATGTGTTTTTCTTTTTCAAGATGCTTAGTTTCTTTTCTTTCTTCCATCTCCTTTCATGTGTTTTTTTCAAGATGCTTAGTTTCTTTCTTCTTCCATTCTCCTTTCATGTGTTTCTTTTTTTCAGATGCTTAGTTTCTTTTATTCTTCCATTCTCCTTTCATGTGTTTCTTTTTCAAGATGCTTAGTTTCTTTCTTCTTCCATTCTCCTTTCATGTGTTTCTTTTTCTAGATCCTTAGTTTCTTTCTTCTTCCATTCTCCTTTCATGTGTTTCTTTTTCAAGATGCTTAGTTTCTTTCTTTATTTCCATTCTCCTTTCATGTGTTTCTTTTTTCTAGATCCTTAGTTTCTTTCTTTCCTTCCATTCTCCTTTCATGTGTTTCTTTTTCTAGATCCTTAGTTTCTTTCTTCTTCCATTCTCCTTTCATGTGTTTCTTTTTCTAGATCCTTAGTTTCTTTCTTCTTCCATTCTCCTTTCATGTGTTTCTTTTTCTAGATGCTTAGTTTCTTTCTTCTTCCATTCTCCTTTCATGTGTTTCTTTTTCTAGATCCTTAGTTTCTTTCTTCTTCCATTCTCCGTTCATGTGTTTGTTTTTCAAGATGCTTAGTTTCTTTCTTCTTCCATTCTCCTTTCATGTGTTTCTTTTTCAAGATGCTTAGTTTCTTTCTTCTTCCATTCTCCTTTCACGTGTTTCTTTTTCTAGAACCTTAGTTTCTTTGATCCTACATTCTCTTTTAATTTGTATCTTTTTTCTAAGCCTTTTGTTTCATTTTCCCTATATTATCCTTTCATTTGTTTCTTTTTTCTAAATCTTTCGTTTCGTTTTCCTACATTATCCTTTCCTCTATTACTTTTCCTATATCTACCGTTTCTGTTTCTTTTCTTCATCTGGATGTCATTTCACCTTTCTTATTTCTTTTTATTGTCTTTTTTTATACCTTTTCTTTCATTGCTTTTTCTCTTCCTTTTTTTCTTTCTTTCCTCTTGCATCCAATTCTCTCTTGCTCCTTTTTCTTTTCTTTTTTCTTCTGTTTTAATTTCTCTCTTTCTTTCGTTTTGTTTTTTTTTTCTTTCTTTTTTCCACCGCCTTTCATTACATCCCTCCTTTCGCTTTTTCTTTCACTTCTTTTAATCATATGCTTAGGTTACTTTTTTTCTGATATATATATATATATATATATATATATATATATATAATAAGCGTGTTTGATTGAAAGAAAGGAAGAAGGAAAGAAAAAGTTAAAAATAGGCTGAGATAGAAAAAGAGGGGCGAGAGAGAGACATAGGATAACAAACATACATAGAGAGATAAATAGACAGACAGATAAATAGACTAACATAGATAGATAGATAATGAACAGACTAAGATAGATAGATAGATAGATAGATAGATAGATAGATAGATAGATAGATAGATGTTAATATATTGAGATACAGATAGATATTCAGATAGAGATGGAAAAATAGATAGATATGGACAAATAAAATAAATAGATTGGTAGCTAGATAGACATCACTACATAGATAGATAGAAAAAGAAAGAAAGAAAGAAATAGAAAAGATGGAAGAATGAAAGAAATAGAAAGGAAGAAGAAATAGAAAAAGAAAAGGAAGGAAGGAAGAAAGAAGAAGCAAATCATAGTAGATTTAAAACAGAAACGATCTTAGAAATAAAAAAGAATGAAAGAAAAGCAACTCAAGAAAGAATGAAAAAATAAGAAAGTTAAAAGAAAGAGAGAATGAGTAAAAAAAAAGAATGGAAAAGAAATAAGTCAAAGAAACAAAATGTGAATATGAAAACAGATATTCAAAGAAATGAAGGAAAAGATGGAAGAAGAAAGAATGAAACAAATGAAGAAAGAAATAAATATATAGAAATAAAAAGAAATGAAGGGACAAATGGTGAAAGAAAGAAAGAAAGAAAGAAAGAAAGAAAGAAAGAAAGAAAGAAAGAAAGAAAAAAGAAAGGGAGAAAGAAAGGGAGAAAGAAAGAAATATATAGAAATAAAAAGAAATGAAAGGACAAATGGTGAAAGAAATAAAAAAAGAAAGAAAGAAAGAAAGAAAGAAAGGGAGAAAGAAAGAAATACATAGAGATAAAAAGAAATGAAGAAACAAATGGTCAAAGAAAGAAATAAAGAAAGAAATAGAAATAAGAAGAAATCAAAGAACAGATGAAGAAGAAAGAAAGAAAGAAAGAAAGAAAGAAAGAAAGAAAGAAAGAAAGAAAGGGAGAAAGAAAGATATATATAGAAATAAAAAGAAATGAAGGGACAAATGGTGAAAGAAAGAAAGAAAGAAAGAAAGAAAGAAAGAAAGAAAGAAAGATATATATAGAAATAAAAAGAAATGAAGGGACAAATGGTGAAAGAAAGAAAGAAAGAAAGAAAGAAAGAAAGAAAGAAAGAAAGAAAGGGAGAAAGAAAGGGAGAAAGAAAGAAATATATAGAAATAAAAAGAAATGAAGGGACAAATGGTGAAAGAAAGAAAAAAAGAAAGAAAGAAAGAAAGAAAGGGAGAAAGAAAGGGAGAAAGAAAGATATATATAGAAATAAAAAGAAATGAAGGGACAAATGGTGAAAGAAAGAAAGAAAGAAAGGAAAAAAGAAAGAAAGAAAGAAAGAATGAAAGGAGAAAAGAAGGCAAGATAAAGCTGAGAAATAAAACAATGAATAAAGTTTAATGAATTCAAAAGGAATGTAAGGTAACGTCAAAGAGAGTTTAAAAGGCCGTTCATTCCTCATTAACATCTCATAATGCAAAATTCATAAATCGTATCACCAATAGTAACAATAGAATAATAATAATAATAATAATAACAACAACAACAACAACAACAACAATAATAATAATAATAATAATAACAGAAAATGAAATTGCGCATAAAGAAACTTGTCAAAAGCCCGTCCGTCCGATTTTACATCTTTCGCGTGAAGAGGATTGAAATTAGCCTCGTTGAAATGTTGAATGACCTGATTTGAAACGCTAAAAACGACGACGTGCTCATTCCGTGTCTTTCTTCTATGGCGTGTTGCTCGCTGGAGAGGCTCAGAATCTCCCTCTTGCAACAAATAATTACACTTGCTACTTGAAGTCAAGTGGAATGCAGAACGGAAAGACATGATTAATTACATATTAACCCCGGGCCCCACAGGTCGTTCAGCCGGCCGCCCGTCCGGCCGCCTGGGCATGCCTCTCTAACGGGTACATTTGCCTGCGCGGTCTGTATGCAGACGATCGGCTGGTATCAAAGCGTGCGCTTGAGAAAGAGAAAATATGCGATATAATATGTGCCAGGAAGTATGCGATCATGTCTCTCCTCAACTTCTTGTCCATTTTATCTAAAAACAACATCTGGTCTCTTACCATCCCTCTTCCAAAATACTGTACAAAGCCGTGGAGCCACTCAAGTTAGAAGTTTACATAATGAAAGAATTGATGGCACCTACCCTGAATCTGTCACATTCAGGATGTGGATTTAGTAAATCTCTCTCTCTCTCTCTCTCTCTCTCTCTCTATATATATATATATATATATATATATATATAT
>CAHIKZ030001948.1:177500-182500 GCA_903632075.3 Acanthosepion pharaonis | reverse complement strand
GAGTCGTTGAACATGTCCCTTCAGTTCGGAGTCGTTGAACATGTCCCTTCAGTTCGGAGTCGTTGAACATGTCCCTTCAGTTCGGAGTCGTTCAACATGTCCCTTCAGTTCGGAGTCGTTGAACATGTCCCTTCAGTTCGAGTCGTTGAACATGTCCCTTCAGTTCGGAGTCGTTGAACATGTCTCTTCAGTTCGGAGTCGTTGAACATGTCCCTTCAGTTCGAGTCGTTGAACATGTCCCTTCAGTTCGGAGTCGTTGAACATGTCCTTTCAGTTCGGAGTCGTTGAACATGTCTCTTCAGTTCGAGTCGTTGAACATGTCCCTTCAGTTCGAGGAGTCGTTGAACATGTCCCTTCATTTCGGAGTCGTTGAACATGTCCCTTCAGTTCGGAGTCGTTGAACATGTCCCTTCAGTTCGGAGTCGTTGAACATGTCTCTTCAGTTCGGAGTCGTTGAACATGTCCCTTCAGTTCGGAGTCGTTGAACATGTCCCTTCAGTTCGGAGTCGTTGAACATGTCCCTTCAGTTCGGAGTCGTTGAACATGTCCCTTCAGTTCGGAGTCGTTGAACATGTCCCTTCAGTTCGAGTCGTTGAACATGTCCCTTCAGTTCGGAGTCGTTGAACATGTCTCTTCAGTTCGGAGTCGTTGCCACGGCGCAGTGTTTCACAGGAAAAGGCTTCTCAAATGAAACCTACTTGTCACCACTGGAATACGGACGGAATGTGGGTGGCATGGCGTCTTTTTGCTGCAAAGTCTTGCCTCGGCGGGACCAGGGAATATAGTTCGTCCGAGCACCTTCTGTGGAAGTAGCGTTAGAACAGAGAGGGGCTTGCCGTATCACGTTTGTGGGAGAGAGGTTGAAGGGTGGAGAATAATTCGTCCCCCACATAGCTCGGAGACGCTTTTGAACACTTGTCAAGGCAGCAACCACCCTAATATGACAACAGTATTCCATTTTTAACCTGATCTGGTTCTTGTAAAGGTAGAGTATAGCACTGTGGTTTCCAACCCTTTTGAGACCATGACCCACTTTGATATTTCTAAAATTCTGGTACCCTCACCCTGCAATATTTAATTCTTACATAATCAAAATTTTACTGCAATTCAATTGAAAGAAGCTTAAAAATCCATTAACTTGTTCTCTAAACAAGCCTCCAAAGAACATGGCGTCCATTAAAAAATTAAAAAAAACAAAAAGACAGTTAAATATAGTTTCAAAACATAATAACTGAACATGCCTTTCAAAAACCTGTTCACACATATCCCTAAATAACCAAAACCAAAATTCTTTAAGTATGAATTTGGCATTTGTCAAGACCATATTCTGGTGTCAGCCATTTCCCCGACATCTTTAGTAAATAATTGTATGTACAAATTCCACTTGAGTTCTGGGTTGAGATCAAGTTCCAATAAGTGTTCAAAGTATAGAGCAGTGAATCCCGATCGATTTTAAACCATGACCCACTTTGGTATTTCTTAAATTCTGGTTCCCCCTTCAATATTTAATTCTTACATATTCAAGATTATAATGCAATTTATGTGAATGAAGCTTAAAGGGCCATTAACTTAGTCTCTAAACAACGCTACAAAGACCATGGCGTCTATGAAAGAGAAAATTTGAAAGAAAAAAAAAGTTAGATATCTAGTGATTTTCCAACTGTAGCATAAGACCGAAGGTAGGACGGCACTCGATGAGGTAATTATTCTAGTGTGACACGCTCGTTAACCATTACACCGCCTCGAGGTGCCAAAAGACAGCTAAATATATGTAGTTTCAAAACGTATAATAGAGAACTTGAAGGCAGAAATATAGTGATTTTCCAAGCGTAGCGTAGATGTAGTTCGGGGTCCGATCGGCGGTGATAAAATGTAACTAGCTTGGTCTTTGTGACATTGAATGCAACCAGTCAGTATTTAACCCACTGGATAGTTTGTGCAAGATCGGAAGAGAATTCAGCTGCCAATCTCAGACCATCGAGAGTTCCAGAGGTGCTCCCGTAAATAGTCGTATCATCGTCATAGATGTTTACAAATGATCTGAGTATATTCTGAAGCAGATCTTTTATGAAGATAAAAAAAAGAGTGTTAGTCCGAGGAGTGACCCCTGGGGACCGCCTGCATTGACCTGTAGGACACCAGAAGACTGGCCGTTAATAACTATCTTCATGGAACTACATGTTAGGAAGGATTTTATGATCGATAAGACCCCTCCTGTGATTTCATAAACGGAGAGCATGTATAGTAATCCTTCGTGCCACACCTTGTCGAAGGCCTTTGAGATATGCTATAGGTAACGAAGTGTGTTTGTCGTCCAGAGCCTCACTGATTTGGAGAGTGATGATAGTTAGGACTTCGGCAGTGGATCAGGCAGACCGAAACCCATAACGCTTGTCGCTGAAGAGGTTGTTCTTTTTCTAAATGCTCAATGTCCCTTCTATTGATTATGGCCTCCAAAAGCTTGCTGATGATGCTAAGGAGACTAAGGGGGTTTGTACTGGTAGGGGAAGATCGTACGCCCACGTTCTTGAAAACCGCTTAACACTTTCCACAGTTTTGAGAAATCCTTCTCCTTCAAGATGTGCGTGTCCGCGCGCGCATATGCGTGTGTTTGTGTGTATGGAGTGGATTCGTGTGTGCATGTACACAATGTGGATATAAGAATCAACATTTCATGATGCCTATAAATTTCATGCCTCAAGTGATCTTCAAATTTCTGGTTCCTGAATAACGAATTCTCGATTGTGCAAGTCGATGGATGGAATACACCCTGGTTAAAATAAAAGACGTGGCGTCTTTTTCAAATACGGTTATTAACTAAAAATAATATTTCAATAAAAAACGTCGGATTAAAAATAAATTCCCTTAATTCCTGATATATATCGTACCAACATTCATATTGAGGCTTTCATCTTCAAAGTCCATTCAAGAACCATCAACAGAATGGTGAATAAATTTGAAAAGCGGGAACAGTAGAGAAGAAATTGGATCCGGATGTCACAACAAAAAGAGGGATCATCATTTCAAAAGGTAAAAAGAAATGAATTAGAAAAGATCCAACTCAATTCATAAGACATTTCCTTATATGTCTGTCTATATTTCTGAGATGAGATATTATGTACATTATTTACATTGTTCGGACTATTGTCCTCATCTTTGTCGCCATATTTCAAAGGGAAATTAACAGGTGATAACTGATAACTGACATCCATCAAAAATGGCACGTGGAACTAGAACAGTCTATCCCAGTGAGCGAAATAAAGGGTTCAGTTCGACATTCCAACCACCTGAAAAGGCCGGAGCTTACATCGGCCGAAACGTTGTGATAAATATGGCGACCAAGATGAAGTCAATAGTCCGAATAATATAAATAATTTCCTTATTATTAAAATTATTTATATAATATATATGTTATATATATATATATATTATATATATATATTATATATATATTATATTATATGTATATATATATATATATATATATATATATATATATATATATATATATATATATATATATATATATGATAACGATATATAAATTTTATATATATTTTTATATACCAAGAACAGTTTGGAAATAAAAAAGGTATGAAAAAATTGTAAAAGATTTTGTGACGCGTTTCATCCGTTAGGACTTCATCAGACTGGGTTTGTTTACGGTGTTGTGACTACGCATGTGCAAAACTAGAGACGCTGGCAGTTTTAAAATTTAAACAGTATATATATATAGTTTGGTTTGCTTGGTTTGTTTAACGGCATATCAACCTCAATGGGTTATTTAATGCCGACAATTTTTATTGGTATTAATTGTTTTTTTCAAAATTCTGTTTCTGGTAATATTTTTTTTCTTCAAAAATCTATTTCTGGTAATATTTTCCTTCAAAAATCTATAGCTGGTAATATTTTTTTTCAAAAATCTATAGCTGGTAATAATTCTTCCCTTCAAAAATTTATTACTGGTAATAATTCTTTACAAAGAACATAATTTCTGGTATTTAAAACTATTTTTACACTTTCACAATGTTTTGACTCCTGTTTAGCGGTTAACTATTTGCTCATAGCTGTGACCCCCTAACAGGTGCTCCCACCCCGGGTCAGTGTGGACCTGGGAACACCAGCAATTAAGAGGTGATTCCACGCTCCTCAAAATCTCCTAATCAGAGACCATGGAATATTAGTGTTTAAGCCTTTTTATTATATCCTTACTCTGTCCTGGACATTGAGTTCTACCTGGATTCTATCCTCTTGGAATTATTTATTAAAAAAATATATATGTATGTGTATGCATCTATGTATATATATTTATATATTTTGCATATGTATGTGTATATTTACCACGAATATTATATATATATATATATATATATATATGTGTGTGTGTGTGTGTGTGTGTGTGTGTGTGTGTATTAAAATCTATGTGTGTATATAAATATAAATTTATATATATATATGTAATTATTTATATATTATATGCGCGGTACTTATTAGAAAGCTCTCAATATCAGAGATAGAGCTAACATATTTGGTTGGATAGATGTGAGTTTGTGACACTGGGTTTCACACTTTAGCGATCGTCAGACAAACTGATTAATTCTTTAAAATTTGGGGTTTATGTAGATTGCATGTATTGGTGTTATTATGGAAGTGGTGTGGGAAACGTCGTCGTTGTGTCATCGTACTAACGCAAACATCGATGTATGCAGACACATATACATACTTGGTCGTCGTCGGAACTCATACATAGATAAACATATGTGGGCAGTTTCAGATATGACATATGTATGTATATGGGTGGTGTTGTGTCTATACATACGCATTTGTATGTTGAAATTCAAAGATTGGGAGTGTAGCGAAAAATTTCTCGTGAATGTATACATGTCATATTATTTATTTTTCCGCTGAATAATATTTCCTCGCGTGTGGTGGGGTTTGTGTAAAATTATGATAGGTAAAAATTATTATTATTTATATTTATTTTTAAAATTTTGAAAAAA
>CAHIKZ030001948.1:170000-172500 GCA_903632075.3 Acanthosepion pharaonis | reverse complement strand
GTTTAGATCCAATCGAGAATCTCTAGTCAATCTGCAAGGAACGACTGCGTGGAATGGACATACGAAGTACTAACATGTGCACTGGATCATGTTTCTTTGGAAAAATACGAAAAAAAAAATTCGTTTTGTTTCAATTAATTTGCACAAGGGTGTATATCTTGGTCAGCCTGTGAACTTTCCATCCCACCCTCTTGCACAATACTGCTGAGAACATAAATTGTAAAATATACGAACAACGAACCTTTTCAAAATGGCTAATGAATTTGCCGAAAGCGCTGGCGATAATAATCGCTATGGACATTTTCTGCACACCCTTAATCAACATAAAAGAAGACCCGTAAGAAAAAAAAAGAATAAAAAAACCTCAAATCTTTCCGTGTTTTTCACATTTAATGAAACATGTATAAAAGAAAAGATTGTTTAAAAATATATATTTAAACAGATATATATATATATATATATATATATATATATTTGAACAGATATAGATATTTCTTTTTCTATATATATGAACAAATATAGATTTACTTATTTAAATATATATATATATATATAAATATTTAACAGATATAGATATACCTATTTTATCTATATATATATATAATGAACAGATATGGTTATCTATATATATATAATGAACAGATATAGATATACTTATCTATATTTGTCATTTTGATTTCCTTTATTTTCTTCACTTTTGCGACCACAGAAGGAAATTACCTCAAAAAATATGTTTCCCTCTTGAAGAAAGATAGCCAAAGAAGATGGTTCCAAGTGGGGAAAAGACGGTCGGAGAACTTAATGAATGGTCTCCGAAATAAATCTTGGAATTCTTTCGAGTTGTTGAGCATCAGATACTCACAAAGTTTCTTTCTCAAAACGCCCCCATATGTACAAATTCTGATCTCTGTATGCATCAAACGAAGAAGGTAATTAGTGTGCGCATGCGTGCATGGATCTCATGTTGTGTGTGATGAGAGTGCTGGACAAGCTTTTGCACTTGACAAGCCACAACCTACAAGCCAAAAGAGACACGAAAAGAAAGAAAGAAAGAAAGAAAGAAAGAAAGAAAGAAAAAAAAAAAAAGAAATAAAATAAATTAAACCAATTAAACCTTCAGAAGATTTTCCCGCTGAAAATAAATGACGTGGTCATTTTTTTATTAGGATAAAAAATATAAGCATGTGAGCAGTGAGAAATCAATGGTGACGAGCCACACAGCTGCTGCTGCTGCTGATTATTATTATTATTATTATTATTATTATTGTTGTTGTTGTTGTTGTTATTACTTTTCATTTTATGGGATAAATTCGTCTTATTTTTTCTTTTGTACTCTTAATATATTATTTCATTCTAATTATGTTTCTTTCTTTCTAGACTTCGTTTTTATTCCCTTCTTTCTTTCTTTCTTTCTTTCTTTCTCCTTCATTGATTTCTTTCTTTTTGCTTCATTCGGTTTTCTTTCTTTCTTTCTTTTTCTTTTTCGTTCGTTCGTTTCTTTATGTATTTTTCTTCATACATTTAATTCTCTTTCGTGTCTTTCTTTCTTTCTCATCTATTCGTTCCTTTCTTATTCATTCATTCATTTTTTCTTCTCTTTTTTTTTTTTTCTTCTTCATTCGTTATTTCTTTCTTTTTTTTTTTTTCTTTTCTTCTACATGGAAAATAATTTCTTTTCCATTCCAGAATAATTTTTTTCTTTTTTTTTCTTTCTTTTTTTTCTTTCTTTCTTTTTTCTTTCTTTTATTCTTTCTTTCTTTCTTTTTTTTTTTCCTTTTTCTTTTGTTTCTTTTCCATTTTGATTGTTTTTTTTTTTTATTTCTTTTTTTTTTCTTTTTTTTTTTTTTTTTTTTTTTTTTTTCTTTCTTTCTTTTTATCTTTTTTTTCTTTCTTTCTTTCTTTCTTTTCTTCAATTTTTTTTCATTTATTTTTTTTTTCTTTTTATCCTTTTTTTCTTTTCTTTCATTTTTTTTTTATTTTTATTTATTTTCTTTTTTTATAAAAATTTCGTTTTTTCTTTTTTTCGTTTTTTTTTCACCATGAATTCTTTTTTTTTTTTTTTTTCTTTCTTTTTTTTTTTTTTTTCTTTCTTTTCTTTCTTTTTTTTTCTTTTTCTTTTCATTTTTTCATTTTTTTTTTTTCTTTTATTTTTCTTTCTTTTTTTCTTTCTTTTCTTCTTTCTTTCTTTTTTCTTTCTTTTTTCTTTCTTTTCTTTTTTTTTTTTTTTTTTTTTTTCTTTTTTTCTTTTTTTTTTTTTCTTTTCATTCATTTTTTTTTCCTTTCTTCCTTTCTTTCTTTTTATTTCTAAATTTTTTTTTCTTTATTTATTTATTTATTTATTTTTTTTTTTTTTTTTTCTTTTCTTAATATTTTTTCAATTTCTTTCCAAATATTTCCATTTTTTTTTCTTTCTTTTTAATTTTTTTTTCTTTCTTTGTCATTCATTTGTTTGTTTTTTTTTTCTTTTCTTTTTTTTTTTTCATTCTTTTTCTTTTTTTTT
>CAHIKZ030001948.1:147500-165000 GCA_903632075.3 Acanthosepion pharaonis | reverse complement strand
ACAAAAAAATAAATAAATAAAACACTCAATATGAACATAGACACAATATGTTGACTATGTTTTGAAAATAAAACATTCTATAATACTAAATACATACATGCAACAATCTATTTCCAGTTAACAGTTAAAATATTTCATCCTAAAATAGACCATATATATGTGTGTGTATTTTAAGACATTTTTATTTATATAAAATATTTAACAATTTTTTTTATAATAAACGATATTAACTACATTTACCGGAAAAATTGTCCGAAAAATTTTCATTCATTTTCTTTTGCGACCTCCGACATTCAAACCTGTATCCTATACCGATTTCGCCACAGTTTCGGTTATCAAGGTCGATTTTACTGTTTTTAAACTTCAGTTCTCCATGAAAATAAAATAATTGTCGGACTTCTTAAAATTTCTCGGAAATTAAATGTCGTTAATACTATTATTATAAACAAAATTTTTTAAATATTTTATATCTATAAAGAACAATATAAACATAAAAAATTATTAAAAATAAATTCGGACTTTGTCCATTTCATAATATATATGTATGTATATTGAAGATCAAAGTTGACTGGAAAACGGTAATAACCAAAGAATTTTTTAAAAATTTCATTTACTTACGTACATGAATCTATCATAAATATTACAGATAATGAATGACTTCAATTAAATTACTTTACTTATTATATAAAGATATAATTTTTACGTTTGAAAATAAATTTATCTCATACTGATATTGAGGTGTACCCTTTTTATTTTGTTTGATGTTTTATCTATTTTGCAATATGAATCCAAAAAAAATTTTTTTGAATTGTGAGAAAAAAAATATATAAAATATTAAAACCGGTGAATATAAAGCGAAAATGAATATGAGTCATTTAAACAAGTAAATTGATTGTATATTCTGACTTGAAAAAATTAATTTTAAAATTAAAATTTTAAATTTTTCTTTTCATTTTCAGAAAAATCCGGCAAACTAATAAATCAATATTTTAATATTTCTTTTATTTAAGATTGTTTTTGAAGATAAAACTATAAAAAAAACAAACAAACAAACAAAAAAAAAAAAAAAATAAATAAATATATATATATTTTAACGGAAAATGTTATGTAAATCGATATTGGAAAAGGAAAACGCTCTGATAAAAAATACTGAAATATCAAATCTTTTTCATCATATCAAAAATAAAAAAATTTGGAAAATTACGAAAAAAAATTAAAGAAAATAAAAAAAAAATAAAATAAACCTGAATAGAAAGAAATGTTAAAGAATGTTTCCCAAAAATTTTTGAACACACTCAACGAATGACACACACATATATACACCGAATTTAAACACAACACAATTACACACATATATATATATATATATATATATATATATATATATATATATTATATATATATATATAAAAATATATATATATATATACATATATACAAATATATATATATATATATATATATATATATATATATATATATATATATATATATATTCACTTATTCAAAAGCTTAAAATGATTGATCTTGGTTCTGATTTTTTCCCGATTTATGGTTACGAAATTCATTTTAAATATCATGTCTTCCTTTATAAATTTTCGTCATTTCAAAAAGTTTTTTTGTCGAGATTTTGTTTTGATTGCCTAATGAATTTGTAAAAAAAAAAAAAAAAAAAAAATCCAAATTTTTAAAAAGGACGCCCCACCTCCAAATTAGAACGGCTATAAACAACTTTCTACAATCAATTCACCCCCCCTTTTTTTCTTAATTCTTTTCTACTAACTTTCAGCCAATACTAAACCCAGAAGTCACCCAATGAAGAGATTTCCTGAATGTCGTGTGTAATTTACGAGTGAAAAATGAAGATTACAAAGATATGGCGGATGCTGAAAAAAGAACAAATAAAATTCCGTAACATACGGCAATCCATTTTATTTACAAAATAGTATATATTCTGAAGGCAGATTTTACCCAATGCATAACCTAGGAGTTATCGATAAGTTTACTTTGAGATGTGTTATATGAACACAATAATAAAATTGGAAGTAAAGCCTGTTTGTACTATAAAGGTTGAATAACGATTGACACTTTCCCTTGAAGAGGTTTTTTGTTGTTTGTACCAGATAGCATTCAATAAAGGAGTCTGTTCCAACTTAATATAGACTGTTATTGGGAAGAATAGCAGAAACATTTGGATGTTGAGTGTTCCTTCTTATCAAAAATAATATGTAGGGATTGTTTGGTTGGTTTTTTTTTATTGGCATATCAAAATCTCTATATATCATTTAATATATTTAAAATTTAAATATTTTGAACACTATTTTATAAATTTCAAACTGAAAATATATTTTGAACTCAAAAGTCTGCCTTCAAATACAGATAAAATATAAAAAAAGAAATCATTTATAATACAAACATATAGTAAAACCAGAAATTTTACTATAAATAATGTATTTGTTGAAATGTTTTACTATAAATAATGTATTGTTGGTCATCTTATTATAAATATTTATTCCTTGTCATTTTGTTTTATTATCAACCTTTAACCCTCATAGGAACTGTTATATTCTCTTGGCTGAATGGTAACAGGACGTCAAAATTATGTCGGCTTCAATATAAAAATTAAAGGTTCGAAACTGTTCCAGAATATAAATTTTTCCGTAATTTCTTTGATATATAAAATATATATATATATATAAATATATATATTCATTATATATATATATTTATTTGAATTTTATCCATATGTGTTTTTTTTCCTTATTTTTTCGATCATCGGATAATGATTTTTCAATAAGTATGCATATATAAAATATATATTAGAAAAATATATATATATATATTATACGATGATAATTTCGTTTAGCATTGAAACATATATAACCTCTGTATATTTTGATTCAATCTTATCATTCACACGTTCAAACATTTTATATTTAAATACGCTCTATCTCTGATACAATATACTTTATTCCATAATTTTATATATATATATACTTCCAATATATCATATATATATATATATATATATATATATATATATATATATATTTTATATATATAAAATTATATATGGAAATATAAATCCGATGGTTATAATAAAAAAAAATTATACGGAAAAAAAAATTTTATAAAATATGCTGGTTTAATGTTAATATAATTTCAACGTCGGACGTTTCGGAATAATAAACCATCTTCAGGATATATTTATATGTTGAATTGATAATGTTAATTATATTTTATGAATATGTCTTTAAATGGTTTATTTAATGAAAAATATCCATTTTTGTTATATTCAAAAAGTTTAACAAATAAAAAAAATAAAAATTTTTTTGTATATTTGTCTTCATATATATATATATATATATATTTAATAATTACTACGCATATAAAATAATATATACATAAAACTTATATATTTATATGGGGGGGAAATATTATTGCGTTTAGCATGAAACAGCCTGTGTGCCTCTGAGTGTTGAAGTCAATGTCCAAGATTTTATATTTATATTTTATATTTTTACGCTCTTTCTATGATACTGAGCACTTTATCCCATAAATATACCATACTTTAAAACTATATTTCTTCATATATGTGTGTGTGTATGTGTGTGTGTGTTTATATTTAGCATCTAAATTCTATTAAACATTAATCTTTTAGTATGAATTGATTTCTCTCTTTTCTTGGCGTTTTCGTATATAAAAAAAAAACCGTTAAATTTCCTTTCCTTTGTGCTGTGCGACTATGGCCTAGGGGTAAGATATCTGACTGTTGTCAAATCAGTTGGGTTGCGATGCCGGCTTGAAGCAATCGGGCCTCTAGTCACGCTGAGGAGCGTTGATACAGCAAAACAGTGGATGACTATATATATATATATTTATATATGGATTCATGAATTATATATGTCCACTTGTTCAAATTAATATAATGAAATTTTTTTTTATAAACTTACAACTTCAAATGTTACTTTTACCGGACACCACTTAATTGTGTATTTTACGTCAATTTTTAAATATTATGTATTTAAAGAAAATCGGCAAATAAGAACCTATTAATAATGTCGTGTTACATTAGAATATGCACAAATCCACTACAAAAAATGAAAACATTTTATGAGAATTTCCAAAGAACTGAAGTGGAGGATATGTATTTCTGAATAAATTTTTTTAGAAACACCGTGATTCCCCACCTGATGAGACGTCTAAAGAAGGTTTACCTTTTTTGACGTTAAAACAAAAAAATATAATTTTGTTGTGGATATGTTGGACTCTCCCGTCGGTTTCGACGTATGAGGATCTGACAGCTTATTGATTCAGTTATGAAATTTTGTGCGATAATCTTAATTGGCATGTAAGACCCACTAGTGATTTACAAAGGAGGCCACATATGGAGCAAGTGTGAGGATTGTGAGATGAGATCACTGTTAGATTGGCTGACCTTTTAGATCTTGCTCTAGCTTCTTGAAGATGATTCAGACAAGCAGATTGAAAACTGCTGAGTCCACTAAAACACGTTGATCTCCATTCTACCCCGCTCCAAGGCTAAGCCCTCAAGGGTGTTATGTGTTATATTGACTGCTGACAAGTTGCTTTTCAGCTTGTCTTTGTATCTTAGCCATGGGCGTCCTACATTCCTGTAGCCCTGATCTAACTGGCTGTACATTAGGATCTTGGGTATCCTGTCATCAGACATTCTCAAGACATGACCAGTCCACCGTAACTGAGACTGTATGATAAAAGTCTCGATTCCTCCAATATTACACCTGTTAAACAGGTCTACGTTATATGTCCTATCTTGAAGCTTAACTCCACAGATTATATTGCAGACAGCTTTTATGGAAAACATCTAGCTGGCGTATATGGTTACCTGTATCAATTTTCTCTCTCTTAAATATATATATAAATATATATATATATAATTTTATTTAAAAATATGATTCCAATTGCGACATAAAAGTCTCATGTTTTTTTACAAGAGCCATTATAAATTCATCATAATTATTTTCAATTAAATTGATAAAAAATATAAGCTCTGTTTTCTTTTGCAAGTTCTTTTTTTTTTTTTTAAAAATTTCTGAAATTTACTGTCTACCACTTTATAATTGAAATTAAAATTTCCATGGTAACAGCTCATATATAATTAACTAAATTGGGTTGGCGTTTTTTATAAAATATTAATAATAAGTTGTCAGATTTATAAAGTTAAAATTCATAGATGTCAAGTCAGGGAACATTGGGGGAATCTAAATTTGAAATATAAAAGATGTAAAACCCTATATCTGGTATGCGTGTCCATGGAATTTATTTTTTTTTTTTTTTAAAATTTTTTGAAAAAGATTTAGTATTTGTGCATATTTTGAAAACTGAAATTCAACGTTGTTTTTTTGACGACTTCATAAAGGGTTATCTTTTTTTAATAATTTAAAACTATTTATTTGGGCTATATTTTATTTTTTGTTAAAAATTGTTTTTTTTTCTTAATTTATTATATCAGATTAAATTTAAAAATTACGAGAAAAAATTATTTAAAAAAAAAAAATTTGAAAATTTTATTTTTAATTTTTAATTTTCAATTTTATATATATATATATATATATATATATATAAAAATATAAAAATGGATATTAAATCCGACAGAATGAAAAATTTTGAAAAAAACAAAAAAAAAATCCTTTGAATGTAGTTAAAAAAGAAATTTTAAATGTAAATATAAATTAAATTTCCATTTTTTAAATAACCTTTTAAAAACAATATTCATCAAAATAAAATTTCAGTTTTTGATATGATCAAATACATGGATATTTTCTCGATATAATGTTCATATTTTTATGCTTTAGTTGTATTTTTCTTTTTAGATCATTTTTTTTTTTTATTCCGTTTAAAGTAAAAATAAATTTTTTAATAAAATTTTCAATTTATATTTATTTTGAACATAATATCCATCTCACATAAATAAATACTATTACCTGGTTTCTTTAATATTTCCCCTTTTTTTGAAATTAATGCTCGACAAGCATAAAAAATAAAAATTTTAGAACCTTTATAAAATTCTTTTCATTTTTTTTTTAAATTCATTTCAAAATAATTTTGGAAAAACTTTTTAGGAATAAATTAAATTTAGCGTTAATTTGTGAATACAGCGTGACCATGTTTTAGACGGAATTTGATCATTTTAAAAAACAGTCAGTTATCTGTTCTGAATTAGACTTTGTTTTTTATGTCCATCGTATTTGTCATATTGAAAGAATTTTACATTTTGATGAATTTTGTCTTGAAAAAGGTTTTATAATTAAACCGAAACGTCAGACGTCGACATTTCTTTCAAAAAACACATTTAAAAATTTTGCTTGTTTGTTTTTCAAAATTTCTTTAATATATATATATATATATATATATATATATATATATAATGTGTGTTGTTTGTTGTGTGTGTGTGTGTGTGTGTGATTTATAATATATATATGGTAATTTATAAAATAATGGGCTCAATTAATTTGAAAAATTTGCTAATATATTAATAAATGTAAATATATATGACCGACAGCACGGTTTGGATTTTATGCATATTTGTATTTTCCATAAATGCTGCGTATAGATTTCAATATATTATATATATATATATTTTATTTTTTTTATTAAATAATTTATATAATAAAGATATATATTTAAATTTTAGATAGATAATTAAAATTTAATTTCTTAAATGATAGATAAATTAAATATCAACTTTTTTTTTTTTTTTTTTTTTGAATCATTTTTTTTGAGAAAAGATAAATTTTTTTAAAATTTGAATGAAAAAAATTTTATGAAAGGAAAAATTAAAAAAAAAAATTAGCAAGGCATTAAAACGATAAAACCGAAAAAAAAAAAAGAAAAATTTGTTTTAAAATGAAACAGAATGAAAAAAAATAAACTTTAAAGGAAAAAAAAAAGGAAAAGAAAGAAATGAAAGAGAGAGAAAAATTTGAACTACAAAAACAATCTTTCCATGAAATAAATTGAATAATGAAAAAAATTCAAAATAAAAAAAAAAAACATTTTTCAAAATATAAAAAAAAGTTTCGAACGAAATTAAAAATAAATTGAATGAAATAGGAAAAAAAATTTTAAACAATGAAAAATATAAAAAAATAAAAATTCTGATTTTTAAATATGATGTGAGAAAAAATAAAAAAAAAAAAAATAAAATTTTTTTTTATATTGAAAAAAAGAAATGAAATAATAGTGAGGTCAAGTTCAAAAAAATATTTAAAAAAATTCTTTTTAAAAATGAAATTCTATGAAAGATAGATAAAAATAATTTTAAATTTAAAACAAAAATATAAAAAAATAAATATATTTAAATATTTATTTTATTTAAAAAATTTATAATTTTCATTGAATTATTAATTTAAAAATTGAAAGAAAATATCCTAAAATTTTTTTAATATAAATTAATGAAAGATTAAGAGAAGATAAAATAAAATATTTTTTTATTTCAATAAGATTTAAAATTTAAAAAAATTTATAAAAGAACAAAAAGATATATAAAAATATTTAAATTTAATTTAAACTTTTTTATATTTTTTATGATTAAAATTCAATTGATCTTTTTTGAATTTAAAATTATTTTTTAATATATATGGAAAAATTTTTTCAATTTTTTTTATATTTTAGAATTTTTTTATTTGAATGAACTATTTTTTTGATTAATGAAAATAAAAAAATGAAGAACATTAACTAATTATTTTTTTTTTTTTGTTTTAAATGAAATTGGAGCATAATTTTTTTTTATATATTTAAAGTAATTTAAAAGATAAAAAAAAAAAAAAAGAAAATTTTGTCAAAAATTTCAGTTGGATATATATCAATTAAATAAAAATGGAAACATTTTTCATTAAATTCCATATTAAAAAAAAAAAAAAAAAAATTTTTGAAAGAAAAAACGTTCTATTTTTGTATTTTTGATTCTTTTTTTTTAAAATAAAAAAAAATAAGTTTTCCCAATTTTTCAATTATTTTTAATAAAATTTAACTTTAATAAAGTAGTCTTTAAACAGCCAAAAAATGGAATTTTTTTAGTAAAATTAAAATTATCAGAAATTTAAAATTTAATTTAAAAAAAAAAAATTAAAATTTAACATTGTTCAAAAATATTTTTTTGATAATATTGTTGTAAAAATAAAAAATAAATTTATTTTTAAAAATTAAATTTTTAAAATAAAAATAATATAAAAATTATAAGATTTTTTAGTTTTTAATAAATTTTGATATTTTCAATACCTTTTTAAAATTTAAAATGAAACAATTGAAAATTATTTGATTTTATTTTAATATGTAACAATTAAAAAACATAAATTCTCATTCAATATAATTTTCAATTTTTTTATCTGTAATCGCGCTATATTATTTTTATATTTTTTTCTTTTTGTATTTTAATTTTCTTGTTTAAATTTCTTTTTAATAAAAATATTGTTATTATTATTATTATTTTTATTATATTAAATTATTTTATATTTTTGTTGTTGTTTTTTTATTTTTTATTTTTTTTTCTGAACAAATTTATTTTAATTTTCTTTGTCCCCAATAATTTGAAAGGTTATTTTAATTTAAATGAAAATTTTTTTTAATATTTAAAAAAAAAATAAAAATATATAGATAAATATATATTTAAAAAAAAACATAGAAAAAATTATATAATGAATGAAATTTTGTATCTTTTCAGGCATGGACTTATTTGAATTTTTTTAGTTAGATTTTTTTTTTTTCCAAATTCTTCCTAATTTGCATAAATTAGGGATTGTTGATAAATTCCCATTTTCATTTTTTTTTCTGCCCTTCAATCTAATATAAATATTGGCATATATATTTTTTATTATTATTATTATTATTATTATTATTCCTTTATTTGAATTTATACTAATTTCATTCCGGATTCAAACCAGAAGACCTATCAATCAGAAATAACATCATGAAATATTTTCATATTAAATTTTTAAAAAAATGAAATTCTATTTTATTAATAAAGCCCTTAAAAACTGTTATTTTTTGGGCTTAATTGTGAGATGTTTTTTGTATTTTTTCAAATTTTAACATCCAGTATCAAATGTTATCCCTTCAATGTGGACTTTGATTATCTTTTTCAATCAATTCGACTATAAAAATCGAATTAATATTCTTATGTTTAAAATAAATTTTTTGAGATTTCAGTTTTGGTCCTATTAAACAAAAAGCATTTCATCCCAAAATAAGGCAGGAAGCCACTAGCACGCAAGGGGTTACAGAGAGTTTGGAGCGAGAGCAAATAGGATTTTAGAGGAAAGGATGAAGAGAAGGATAGATAGGGGATAGATCAAGGCATCTGGAGACGTCAATTGACATTACATTTGAATAGTTGGAGATTATAGCTATCAGGGAAAAAAAAAAAAAAGAAAGAGTTCCACAGGCACGAGAAGTGCGAGACATGAAGCTATTGGAGTAGAAGAGACGGCTACATTTAACAGTTTCAACAGTGAAAGGGTGAGAGCGAGATGCCAGCCTAGTTGAACGCTTAAATTCATGAAGTCTGGGAACCAGCGAAAGCAGCTCATCGGAGCAGTTACTATGAAAATATTTTTAAAAAAAACAGAGAAAGGCGACGGCACGTCTGTTTTAGATGACTGCAGACAAGATGCCAGATCAGGGCCATCCCCATCTATATTGCATATCCGTCTTTGGAACAATATCAAGAATCTGAGACAAACAGAAGTGGCTCCAGACCATATATTTGGCAGCAATACATATGCAAAGGCGAATGGTCGATTTGTAGATTTGAATGATTGACTACGGTGAGAAAAATTTCCTGGCGCGGCATTGTTTTAAAATCTTGTATCTTTATTTTTTTCATCTTCAAAGATATATTGCAGTCTGCAGGGACTACCATATCAATAAGAGGGCACGTTTTGTCTTTGCGGTCTTTAATCACGATGTCTGGCGATTTTTTTTTGATTGTTTTGTTTTTTGTTTTTGAAGCCCCTGAAAATTAATACAAAAAACTCATCTCCGTAATTAGAACTGGGTGATGTTTCTTGCAGTTCCCTTCCTGTAAAACTGGTATATTTTCCACTGCAAAATTGGTCCATTCTATCATTATTATTATTTCTTTTGATTTCTGTTGTATACACATTTCCTTCCGTTTTCATATGTTTTCGCTTACCTGGCGACTGGCTCGGAATAGGCTGTCTCTCAATGACAAATGGCTTTTCATATATAAAAATAAAAATTTTTAAAGACTATAAAATCAGTGACCTTGGCCTGGAAGAAAAAAATCGCATTGAATTTTACCATTGTCCTCAATAATCCGCCCTTTATGGGACCATGTCGGCGAAATATGACGGCTCGTATCGTTATTAAAATAAAAAAAATGTGCTCATTGATCGTGCGTTTGAATTTTAATTGTCGCCCCCGTATTCTGGGGTGAAACGAATGGTGTTTCTAAACTGCTGGCCACGACCCGAATGGTGATTTGGACGACGCGACTGGAGGAAGTCTTGAGGCAACCGTCTTTCTCATCAGGATCTATCCGTTTCTTTGAAACTGAAAATCAGCTCAAGATGAAGATTAACAAATGATAGAAAAATTGATTGCAACCGATAGCCTTTATCGAAATGGTGGGTAAAAGAGGCGAAAAAACTTTTATTCTTTTCTATCCTTGATTTTTCTTTTTTAAGTCATATATACATCGAGGTTGTTTCCTTATATTGCCCTCTCTTTTCCTCAAGGCTTTTAACAAGTTTTTTTGTAAAAACCTCAAATTAATAAGAGTTGTTTTTTTAAAAAAACAAATAAATCCCTAAATCTTTGATCCAAAAAAAATTCCCAACCTCCCCAGTTTGTTTAAAGCCCCTTTCATCTCTCAGACTGGGTCAGCTTTATTGATTCCCCATGCCCGTCTATATTGTCTCTTTTTTCTCCCTTAGCAAAGAGCCTCTTGATTTTGTCCAAGGGCAGAATACAGCATATATATTCTCTTTTTAAAGGGTTAGAGGGGTCCTACTAACATCAGTTATGTTTATTTTTGATTTGTTTTGATATTTATTATATTTTGGGGTTCACCCCTCCCCTTTCGTCACCATTCATCCGATTTTGTATATATATATATTCTAAATAATATTTATCATCTTATTGGAATGTTGTTTTTTTAGCCCCCCCCCTCCTGCCTGAGAGGATGTGGTATTATGGTGTATAGAGGATTGATTGACGATGGATGAGTTTTTATAGTGAATGAGGAAATTGTAACGAGTGAAAGAGTCGTGAATCCGATTAGCCTAAACCCATTCCCCGTTGCGGGCCTTGTGCCATAATTGTATTAATTTACAATAAATCTCAACAATAATATTTTTTATAAAAATCAAATGAACGAAAATTACAAACAAGACGAAAGTAGAATTAATAACATTATAAAAAAATGCTTAACACTAGTTGAACCTCTAACCTTATAATTAAAAATAATTCACTTCTTAGAACAAAATTAAATAGGGCAAATATTATTTACGAATTTGAATTCCCATCAAGGAATTGTAATCCTGATCAATTAAAATTCGTAAATAATCATATAGGCCATACTACAACATGTTTGACATGAAGACTCACTCTACACCTTTCTGACCATAGTTCAATTAGATCTCATTTAAATACTCATGGAGACCTACCAGATCCTATTCGTAACATACTTGTTGACAACACAAATATAGATATTCATCATCTACATGCAAAAAAAGGCTAGAAATAATGGAAGCCTTATTAATAAAAACAAAAAAAAACAACACTTAATAATATTAACTATGAACATGGAATTTTTTAACCGTGTTTTGAAAAATGAAAACATTTTATAAAACATCCATGCAACAAACTATTTCTTATTTAACAGTTAAAATATTTAATCCTTGAAAATGGCTAAATGTATAGCCGAAAGCGCTTGGATAAAAAAAAAATTCGGACAGGTTTTTATATAATTTATCATCTGAAAAGAAAAGAAATATTAGATCGCATGAGAAATTGTATAAAAAACTAAATAAAAAGCACCTTTTCTGTCTTATTCAATGAAATATGCATATATATATATATATATATATATATATATATATATATATATATATATATATCCTAATTATTTGTTTGAACCATAGCTGGAAGGAAAAGAGGATTCACACCTTTCCCAAGGGTATTAGCATGTAAGTTGAATGTAATGGGTTCAACCTGGATTCGAACTCGGCTCTGCGATTCCACAATCCAAGCCGATGGGTTCTATAGCCTCGGATGACAACTGGTCTAGGAGAAGGACAACTCTGAATTCAAACCTGAGGGGGTTGTTTGGGGACCTTGTGGCACATAGTGCACCAGGTCTCTGTATTCGGCCCTTCAAAAGTGTGGATGGTCCTGCACATTAGCCTTCACCACTGTAATCGAATCTCATGTGCCGGTGTCGGGCTGTCAGTTTCCTGGAAACTGATCTGCTTTGATTCATACGTCGAACCCGACATTATAAGAATATATATATATATATATATATATATATATATATATATATATATATATATATATATATATATATCCAAATAAAAGTATAAAACTTAATATTACGAGACATATTAAAAAAAAGAACGGGTGAAACAACCGGTTTCGATCCCAAATCAGGCTTCAACAGGAGATTTAAAATTCACATAGAAAAATGTACAATAAAAGGAATTGTAAAAAAAAAAATATGCAAAAAAAACTAGAGACAAATGACAGCGAGAGCCCCAACAAACACTCACGTTGTTTGCACAAAGAAGGCTTATAGGACCCGATGTAAAGTGCCTCCAGAACCTTTAGATGAAATAAAAGAGTGTGAGCAGGACAACACGGTGAACCAGTAAACACTAAATTTGGCTGCACAATCTCTGTTCTTTAATAGGTGTTCGTGTATGGCTGAACTATAGGTGTTCAACGAGTCCATTCAAAGGCAAGGTGTGATTTCTAATTTTAGTAGGAACGTGTTGTTTATTCTTATATATATATATATATATATATATATATATATATATATATATATATATATATATATATATATATTCATTGATCTGACATTTAATTGGTTAATCGATAAATACCCAATCTTATTTTTAATTTTTGACTTATGCCGCACCTTTAAATTTACAAAAGTGGTAACGATTTGTTTTAAATTTCTCTAAAATCATTTTATAACCAGTTATCTACCAACGCCCGAGGAAGTACAATCATAGTATTGAAACATGAAAACTTTTATGTAGCGATTTATAATGTTTTTATTATAATCTCTCATAATAACAAATATAATATTTTACTCTACTTTGTATTGAGCACTCTTTTTAAAAGTAAATGCTACGAACTGTGGATTTTTACTCCATTTGGATCTTTCTCTCATTTATATATATATATATATATATATATATAATGCGTTTTTGTTGTTTCTCTCATTTATATATATATATATATATATATATACAATGCGCGCAATTTGTGGAGTTAAGCTTCAAGATAGGACATCTAACGTAAACCTGTTTAACAGGCGTAATATTGGAGGTAATATTTGCTCGGTCAATGAATGCCGAATATTTCTTTATAATGAAACGACTAACATTAACATAACCAAATGAGAAGAACCGATACTGCCCTTTGATTACATCCCGATGACCATAGAGTGAGTGAAAGTGTAACGAGTTGCACTGGCTGCTCGGTCGATCAATGCCAGATGTTTCCTTATAAGGGAATGCTTAATAATTGCCATTACCGTTCTTCTGTTGTTAAGTCTGTTGTAATTAAAAAAAAATGGCGTTACTTAACAACTTAACAATAGATAACAACGAATCTATGTTCTCTCTTTCCTCGAATTCTTGTCAAATTTTCTGATTCTCATGTGTTTTTATCAAAGAGGCGCCTGGAATATACAGGAAGCTATGTCACAACCGTATGACTTCTTATTCATTACATCTACTTGATACGTCACGAGACAGACGGAAGTGATCGACTCCCTGATGTCGCCGATTTACGACAGTGTTTCCAGTCATATTATCCGTTATTTTCTCCACCTTGTCGCCGGCTTTGTCTTCAAAGAAAATAATCTATTCTCCCTCAGCCAATTTTTAATTTAATTTCCATGAAACAAGATTTTCTATAGTTCTTTTTTTGTTTTTAGTCGTATAGCTGTCCAAAAAGAAAGAAAGAAAACATTCCGCTTCATTTTAAAGTACAAATTTACCGTTCAGTTCCCTGGAAAAAAAAAAATTGAATGTCTTATTAAATTTGATTTCATTCGGAAATTATAGACACTTTTTTTTTTGTATCAATATAAAAAATTGTTACCAGTGAAATAGTAAATTTCAAACTAATATATGAATATCTGCGACATATTAAACAATCGCTTTTGAAGACTAGAATATTTAACATATTAAATAATAAAGATATAATTAATCACGTATACAAAACAGTCTTGGGTATGATGAAAAAAATCTACATCCAGCAGCAAGGCCTCTGATCGGGAAATTGGAGATTTTGAGAAGTCCACAAAGGAGAACAGATACCACACTTTGATCCCAGACCGATGGACAGGGAGTGAAGAAATGAGTAATTTGTGTAGCACTGACCGCACGGTCAATAAAGTGAATAGTTAAACCCCAAACAAAAATCAACGACATATTTTTTATAATAAAAATGACCAACAATATATTTTTATAATAAAAATGACCAACAATACATTTTTTATAATAAAAATGACCAACAATACATTTTTATAGTAAAAATGACCAACAATACATTTTTATAATAAAAATGACCAACAATATATTTTCATATCAAAATGACCAACAATATATTTTATATTAAAGTAACAAGCAATACAACACTGAAAAAAAATATAAAAATTCGGGAAAAAGATTGTTAGAATCTTCTTCTTTATGTGACGTATCGCTCAAGACGTAGGGGATCATGGCTCTCCACAACTCCCTTCTCATTCTGGGTATGACAATAAACTATATCCTGCAAAAAAATATGATCGAAAAAAATGGAGGTTTTTGGAAGAAATATTCAATTCATGCATTTCTCAAAATATTTCACTTTTGCATACTAATTAATAAATCCAGATATAGCCCCCAAACTTTAGTGTATTTATATATGTGTATTAATATATACATATTTTGTTATCATTAACCCATTAAAACCAAAAACTTTATCAGCTGAAGTTAAAAAAAAACAATATGCTTTGAATTGATGACTTAGTAATTTTTCAATTTATCCATCTTTATGATAATACAAACTACATCTGACAACAATACATTTGATATATATTGGACGTCTTGAGGAACCTGGAACCACCTCTTAATTGCTGTTGTTTCCTAGTCCACCCAAATCTGGGCAAGTAGCACTTGTTAAGGTCCCAGATATGGGCAAATAGTCCCAGCCCCAATCAAAGCCAAAAAAAATTACGAAAGTATAAAATATATTTTTATAGTAAAAATACTAACAATACACATTGATAGTAAAATGACCAACAATATATTTTTAAATCCAAATGACCAGCTATACATTTTATAGTATCAATACCAAAAATATATTTTATAACAAAATGACCAACAATATATTTTAACTGTAGTTGAAGGCTTACAATTATGCTCAAAATATATTTAGTTCAAGGCATTAAATTAAGTTAAAATATTTAGCTTTCGGCATTAAATAACCCATAGAAGTGTTGATGTGCCGCTAAACAAAATCGACCAATCTACCAAAAATATTGTTGCCACTTCTCCTCTAGTGCTTCTTCTATATATCTGGAAATTTTTAACTAAATTTTAAGAATAATCAGCATTATTGTTATTAATATTGCTCAAAATTAATTTTAATTGACACCATGTGATTCTACTCTACTATAATTGTAATGGACACCATTTTAATTGACAAAAATACCATCAATACCTATTTATAGTAAAATTACCAATAATTCGATATACTAAAAATTGAAATGATATTGCAACAATAAATATATCTAAAATAATAAATATAACAACCAACATGAGAGAAAAAGATTTCTGTTATTACTATGTTGAAGTTGCCCCAAATAACTATTAAAAAATCGCTTTCAATCGTAAATAATTGTTATAGGAAAAATACACCAGGAGACATGTTGTTTTCTACCTAAACACAATCAGCAACAAATGTGGCTCGCGAGCCGCAGTTTATTCATGACTGATTTACCTATTTGTGCATGGACTCCTTTATAGATTAAACCTTCAAATTTAATACTGTCGTTGAGTTGCAGTCTCTTCTTCAATTGTGTCTGTCTTTGTCTTTGATTTTGCGGAATCTTTATACTTATGATCTTCCTTAGTGAAAATCACCAATGGTTTAAAATGCTGACAACGTTACCTTCAATGAAATGTTATAACATTTACCAATCATTGTACTTAATCCTTGTTTATATTCATGATTATTATAATTTGAGGGTGTGTGAAAAACGAATGAGAACGAAAAGAAACAATCTACATTTGAATAAACGTTATTTTCCTATTTTATAGACGTGCCATTCAGAAAGCCAATATTTTACCGCATGTGTGAGTTTTTAAACAACTTTACTAAAAAGTTTTATATTTTAAAGCAGTAATATTCTATGAATAGACATGACATTCTGTCATCCTCTCTTATCTATTTTTTTTCTCTGAGACAATAAGATGTAGTTCAAACGTGATACAAATGTGCCCCTCCCATCCCATAATTAACGCATTTTAAATATCATGGAGAAATTACTTTATCTCTCAGATGACTTTCTACATCAAAATTTAATATTTAAACACATTCTCTAGTTTATTAAATGTTTTCTTCCTTTATTGTCTATGTATACCGTTGTTTTTTTAATACATACATTGTCATTTTCTCGTGTATAGTTTTGTTGTTACTTTATTCATTTATTACCCATTCAATATCACATTCAATTCCGCAAAAATTGTTGTGGGAAAAAATATACCAGGAGACACGTGTTTTCAAACCTAAAGACAATCAACATTCCCGCGATGCATGTTAGCCCACGAACCGCAGTTTACACATGACTGATTTACACTATCTACATACGGAATGTTTCCCTCATTTTTGTTGTTGTCATTACAACGTTTTGGCCGTTGTATCCCCTGGCCTTCATCAGATGAATGTCAATCCGGGTAACCTATTTGGTGGCTTAGTAATTGTGTGTATTCAGTAGAAACAAGGCGAACAATAATTTAATAGTACTAACAGTAAGAACTAGCTTAGATATTTATACTATTTATATTCATACTATTTTCCTTGTCTTTGTTGTTTTTATCACAACGTTTCGGCCAAACAACAAAGATAAGGACAATAGTTCGATATAAATCGAATATAAATAGCGTAAACAAAGATAACACCCCATACCAGGAATTCAGTCAAAAATTGAATTAACCAGACCGACATACACCTGATAAAGGACGGAGAAAATAACACCGAAACGTTGTGATTACAA